>VWZW01001437.1:175222-212408 GCA_013397115.1 Edolisoma coerulescens
CTTTGTCCCTTGTGAACCCAGCCCGGTGCCAGGGCATGTCCCCATCCAGGGCTGTGTGTGGCACTGGGGTTCAGCTCTGCAGGGGTGCCCTGCCAGGACCCTCCTGTCCTGCCCGCTCCCAAGCCGCTGTTCCCACTAGATGGCATCTCCGTCCCGCAAACATCCCGAGCTCCCGCCGTGTTACCTAACCCTCCTGGAGTCAGCCGGCCCATGGAACAGCGGGTTAGCGCTTGGCAATTAAAGATGGGCAAGTATTTCATTAGTCCACATCAATTTCTGCTCCAGGATACGGCAAAAAAAAATGCCACAGAGCAGCAGCCCTGGAGCATCTTCCTCTCAAACACCCCTCACCAAAGGCTGTCACTGCTGTAAATGCTGTCCCAGGGACAGAGTTTGTTCTCTCACAGGATTTGAGGGGTCTCTCAGTGCCCAGCACAGAGGGACAATCCCTGCCCTGCTCCTGCTGGACACACAATTCCTGACCCAGCCCAGGTGCCAGGGGCCTCTTGCCCCCCTGGGCACCCCTGGGGTCGTGTCCAGCCCCTGGCACCAGCACCCCCAGGGCCTTTTCCAGTCACTTTCCAGCCACATTTCCCCACAGAAGAAGGAATTTTTTAAAAGCAAATTTTCTTTTAGCAACTACATTAATGATATCCTGGCACACAGCATGGATTCGCCAGGATTTCATCCTCAGAGAGCCCCCTTAGGGTTATAAACTCAATGGATGTATTTTTCCCTTCATGCCTAATCCATTGGATCCCTGCTGGAGGCAGCAGAAGTGCTGAAAGATTTTAGGACTGAAGTGGCAGAATAGTCTTCCTCCCTCCCAGGGCTGTGAGCCTGTGGGAAGGAACAGCAACATTCTCCATCTGTGCTGTGGCCTGGAGATGCCATCAGAAAAGGACTTGTTGCAGGGTGAGCTTCGTGGAAATGTGGGTGCCTCGCGTCTGGAGAAGTTTCAGGAGGACATTCCCACTTGTGTGAGAGGTCCCCATCAGGTCACAGTCAAATTTAGGGCCTGGGGTGTGCTGGACATCCCAGATGCTCGTGGAAACCACAGCACGGAGGTGCACAAAGAGATGCCTGAGGGGAGAGGATCTGCCAGAGGCACACGGCAAACTTACACAAAAGCCCTGAGGCTTCCAGCCCCACGTTTCAGCAACTCACCTGTGGTGTTTCATCAGGCTGTCACCTCACAGCTGAGGTTTGGAGAGCATTTTTCCCTTCCCACAGGATTTTTGTTATCACTCTCATTATGATATGCAACAACGAGGATGGAGGTAGCAGGGTTTTTGCACAGGACACAATCACAGAACATTCCGAATTTGAAGGGACCCACAAGGACCATCCAAGGCCTTAAACCAATGGAAATACCACGATATCAAATGTCACTATCCAGTATTTCAGTTTCATGATTTCTAAACATCACCACAGTGGTTTTTATGTTTATATTGCCCTTCTCACTCATGAAGAAAGTTACAACTTAACCTCTTGTTTGATTAACAGCATTACGACGTCTGTGTTATCCCTGGCATTCATTTTATTGGGGGAAATTGGTCTGTCTGAGTCTAAATTACTCAAATCCTGTAAAAATAATGTGGATCTCCATGGGGATGACATATCAGCTTGCTATCACCATATCCACCTTAGTGGTGTCTTCCACTGGAAACCAACCTAATCTAATTTCTGACACATTTTCCCAATTACAGCAGCTGCACATCCTCCAGAGAAGCACTGCAGCAGCAGATGAATTCCCTGGGCACAAATCTGCCTTCCTTTCACCGGCTGTCGGGATGTGGTGCCTGGTGTTTCTTCTGGTGCATCTGCCTCGAATAAATTTCACAAATTCTTCACACTTGGGAAGTGTCTAGGGAGGGAATCAGGGTGAGTAATTTAGGGCCTGCAGCCAGAGCCATAGGATAGGGTGGGATTTGTGTGTGTGTATCTATTTTAATTTAACATCAGAACCCCTGGACTGTCCCAGGAAGGACAGCTATGGAAGTGTCAGCGCTGGGGATTACTAAGAACATGGATTTTAGGAAAAATTCCTTCACAGAAAGGGTTGTCAAGCATTGGAACAGGCTGCCCTGGATGGTGGAGGAGTCACCAGCCCTAGAGATGTTTAAAAGAGGTGTAGATGTGACTTTAGGGGACTAGGTTTAGTGCTGGGCTTGGCAGTGTTAATTTAAGGGCTGCACTCGATGGTCATAAAGGTCTTTTCCAACACAAATGATTCTGTGATCTCTATTGTGATGGTAATATTGGTTTGATACAGTTAAAAGCACAAGCACTTCTGCCTTCATACACAAATTTCTCCCAAATAAGCAATAAGTCAGGAGATTTCAGGTATGTTATTTTGTCAGGAAAAATCCTGTGCCCCAAGCCCACTGTAATTGGTTTGACTTTTTTACTTGGTTAGTCAATTCCTTAGGAAAATTAGGAGTATAATGAAGGGAAATGTCACCATCTGTCTGAAACTGGTGCACAGAGGAAAAGGCTTTAAAAATCTCGTATTATTCCCAAAAGTAATTCATCACTTTGACCCAAAGATAAAGAACTGCTGTGAAACCAGCATTGTGCTGCTCAAAAAATCTGTGTGCTCAGAGGCTTTGAACCTCTTTGGGTTCTTCTAGACCCTTGCCAGCACCTGCTGATGTCAGTGCCAGCAGGAAAGCGCTGCAGGTGGAGCAAGAAACAGATAAATCAGGGATGGCAAAACAGAACATGGGGAGCCTGAACCTTCTAACTCATGGCACAACCCTGACACTGTCCCTGGAGCGCAGGCAGGGTCTGTATGACCCCGCTGAGGAGGGATTTGTGGGGCCTGTGCAGCCCCAACAGGCTGCAAACCTGAGGAGGTGCTTTTGCAATGACTGGGATCAGGGAGCAAAAGTTCTGATCAAATATAAGAAGCCAGAGCACTTCATAATCCCAGCACAGGGAGGACGTGGAGCTGCTGGAGAGAGCCCAGAGGAGGCACCAGGATGAGCAGAGGGATGGAGCAGCTCTGCTGGGAGGAAAGGCTGGGAGAGCTGGGATTGTTCAGCCTGGAGAGGAGAAGCTCTGGGGTGAGCTCAGTGTGGCCTTGCAGGGCCTGAAGGAGCTACAGGAACCATGGAGAGAGACAATTTCCAAGGGCTGGAGGGACAGGACCCAGGGAATGGCTTCCCAGTGCCAGAGGGCAGGGCTGGATGGGATCTTGGGAAGGAATTGTTCCCTGGGAGGGTGGGCAGGCCCTGGCACAGGGTGCCCAGAGCAGCTGTGGCTGCCCCTGGATCCCTGGCAGTGTCCAAGGCCAGGTTGGACATTGGGGCTTGGAGCAACCTGGGATGGTGGAAGTGGAAGGTGTCCCTTTTCCATGGCAGGGGGTGGAATGGGATGATTTTTAAATTCTTTCCAACTCAAACCGTTCTATGATTCCGTGATTCTCTAACTCTGCTGCCTTGGCTTCCCTTTTTAGTGCAGGAGGTTTTGTGTTTTCCCTTTTTTTTCCTTCTCCTTTTGATTACCTCCCAGTGAACCAATAAACCTTTGTGAGGGAAAGCCTTGGTAACATTTTCATTTCGTGCCCTCATGGCACAACACATTGCCACAGTTATAAAACACCATGAGGGCACTTTTGGATTCAGTGAAGTCCATGATCGTCTTCCTGTGGATCCTTAGGATCATCCTTGATTTCTGCAATATGCCAGCACTCCACATCTCCCATTTCTGAGGCCATTTCTGAGGACAATGCCCTAGAAAACTGTTTCATTTCAAGATGTGGCTTCCTTAGGAGGGACAGTCACATTCCTGGTATGAGACACGTGTGGAATAATTGTACCATGAGAGGCCATACTCAGCTTTGCCACTGTGGACTCTCAATGGATGTCAGGTGCCCAACAAATTGGGGTGGGAAAATATAATTAAAGTTTTTTGGGTTGAGATAAGGGCAGGGGGACATCATTCACCAACCACCATCACAGGCAGAACAACCTTGACTTGTGAAAATCAGTTTAGGGGCTTGGGGGAATTAGTTTAGGGCTGTTTCAGAGCTGTCTGGAACATCTTGATTCTACAAGGCCTTTTCCTGATTTTCTTTTCTCTGTTTACTTCCACATTCTGAATTTGGAGCTGAATCAGCATACAGAAAAGAAGGAAAAAGAAGAAAAGAACTAAAATCAGAGAGATTAATATTTTCTCACTCAAATTCCAGCCCACACACAAATCCCACACTGAACTAGAGACAACACTGGGGTTGTCAAGAGCTGTAACACTCATATCTGACCTTTGATAGCCACCAAATCTCACTCAGCTTTACAAAGGAGGCAAATTCAATCCTCAGTGTTTTATCCATGAAGAAAGCACAGAAGGGAAACACCTTACCCAGGAACACAGAGCAGGAAAACAGCAGGGCCAGGACTAGGACACACACACTCTGTGGCATTTCCCACCAACTCAGGTGTCCTGGCATTTCTTCCACAGAGATCCCACTGAGCTCCAACCACCCCCAGAGCCCAAAGATGATTCGGGGTGGTTGTTGTGGGTTATCACTGCATGAACACTTTCATTCTCACAAGTCTTCCATCACTCTTTTATTTCTTCATCCTTTGTGTTCTGTGACAGCACAGACTCTTTCCCATGAGAATTTTTCTCTTCTTCTCCCTGTGTTCTATAAACAAAGATAGATTTGGATGTTATTGAAACTGTCTCTGGAAAGATGGACAGTTCAGCCTGGCCTATCGGCCTAGGGGGAGGTTTTGAATTGACCCAATCCAAAGGAACTTTCAAAAGTCTATATAAGTTTTAGAATTAAATAATAAAATCAGAATTCCGCCTCACCCGATTCAGCCTGGTTCTTGCAAGCAGCTAGTGGCTCCACAGCGACAGTGTTCAATCCTTCCAAACTCTATTTCTGATTCCTGTCACAGGGATCAAGGTTTGTAGCAATGTACACCTGTCATCCATCAGGGATTTTGCCATGGATTATGTATTTCACCACTCACAAATCTGTGGACTGTTCCTAGGAGCGAGGAAGGTGAGAAGGGTGGTTTGGCACTCAAGGTGACTGCAACCCCCCCAGTCTGCCCTGACAACACCCCAGCAGATGGGCTGAGGGGCCCACGGTGACCCCAAGGTGTCACTGGGGGCCTGGTGGTCTGGCCCACGTGGCAGAGAAGGAACAATACCAATTAAGAGATGATCACAAGCATTTTTGATGCTGTAGCCTGTCTCAATCTGCAGGAAACAGGTTTTTGCTAAGTCCTGACAGGAGACAGAACTGTGCCTTTGTGATCAGCTGCTTCTCTTGCACTCTTGGATTGCTGCTCTGCAGCCAAGATGCTGAATTGCTTTAATCAGATGGGTAACAGAGACCAGAGATGTCCTCCCAGAGTGCTCTGGCCTTGTCCTGCCCTCAAGAATCACCTGCAACCACAGCAGTCAGGAATTTTAGAAGAACTGAGAGCACATGGTGTTTTTCTTGGCAGTTTGATGAGGGAATAAGGGAGCAGGGATGGAGGCGAGAGCAGGATGCACAGGAAGGAAGCAGCACCAGCTTTCACCAAGAAATGTGGGAAGAAAGTTGGGTCAGGCAGATCTTTGCAATCCTTCATCACTCACATCATTCTCTCCCTCAATTGTTCCTCTGCTCCCAAAATCTCTCTCTTCTGTCTGCTTTTCTCATCACTTCTTTCAGAATCTCCTCTTCTCTGCAACAGGTTTAGTATTACTCAGGAGAGATCTATAGATCTGCAGACAAGGCTGATGTTTCCCTTCACTTTTACATTTGATCTAAAATCAGAGATGCTGTGGAAGGTGACCCTGAGCTAAACAAAGAGCAGTGCTGACAACCTGTCCATCCAGCTGGGAACAGCATGGGATTCACCATCACCTTTTTACTGCCCAGCAAAGACTTTTCACAGCTCAGGTTCCTCCCTTAAAATCTCCCCTCAGCAAATAGTAACCAAAAATTATAAAATTAATTATCAATTGTGTCTTTGAGGTTGACTCCTGAGATGGTGGGATTATTTCTACATTGTTTTATTTCCAAAAGAAAAAAAAAAGGACTGACAGCAGTTAAGTATGGAATGAAAAAAAAAAACCAAAACCCCAAACAACTCAAGAGCAGTTTACAGAACGGAATCCTTTTGTCTCCCACACATGATTTTGTTATGAGCACAAAGGATTTGCTCTGTTAAAAGTCAAATTTGATCCCCAGATTAATGCAGGAAAAAACCATCTTTGCATGCACCACTTCAGAGGGAATGTAACAGGATACAGACTCTGAGAAGGGGACCTGTAGGTGATTAAGTTTCCTCATTTTTGGCAGGGATGGCTTTGGCAAGAGGAACCTTCCAGACCTTGCAGAGCTTCTGGGGATGAAAGAGAGGAAATCAGAACAAATGGGAGAGAGGATGAGTTCAAACCCTCAGTTACACAAGAACCTTGGAAATGCAATTCCCACCGGGACAATCACTGGCTGTGGTGCTGACCTCACCTGGCTGCCAGCCACCCCCCCCAGCTGCTCTGCCCCTGCCCCTCTTCCCGCTCTGCCCTGGTGCTGCTGCATTGCTCCTCACACCTTTTTAACTCCTCTCTCACACCTGGGTTTTAACCCTTTCCTAAATATGTTTTCACAGAGGTCCCTCCAGCTTGGCTAATGGGCTGAGCTTTGGTCAGTGTGGTTTGGAGACACCTGGGACTGGCTGTGTCCAGCACAGGGGCCACCCCTGTGGCCTCTTTCTACCAAGATCTTATAAATCAAATAAAGGCAAAACCAGCTGTTAATTCTGCAAACCTGAGAGGCAGCAAAAGCTCCATTAAATGTCTCCAATATTGGCTATGATGGATCTACCTCTCTTCTTCTACATGTGGACAAGAGGAAATGGCTTCAAACTGACAGAGAGTGGGTTTAGATTAAATATTAGGAGGAAATCCTTCCCTGGGAGGGTGGGGAGGCCCTGGCACAGGGTGTCCAGAGAAGCTGTGGCTGCCCCTGGATCCCTGGCAGTGTCCAAGGCCAGGTTGGATGGGGCTTGGAGCCACCTGGGATAGTGGAAGGTGTCCCTGTCCCTGTCCCATCTTGGAACTGGATGATTTTAAGGTCCCATCCAACCCAAACCATTCCATAATTCTCTATTTTGTAACATATCTCTCCAAGTCCCCTTTCAGAGAAGCCTTTCTGGCTGCTCTGCCAACTGATGAATATTTGGGTTTCTGGGCTTTTCAGAGCCCGTGTTTGTGTGCTTGTGCACATCCACACGCTGCCTTTGGGAAATCCTGGAGTTCCCACACCCCGGGGGAGGCAGCACCTACAGTGGGAGTTTCTCTGTGCTCTGGAATGGAACAGATTGCTGGGGAGGGCAGCAGCTCCCCAGGTCCAGCCATGGCAGAGAGGCTGCAGTGAAATTCTGCTCACATTGCTGATTTCCAAGCTGGTCCCACGTTTCACTGGAACTAATTCAGGGTTCATTCCAAGGCCAAAGAGCCTCATCAAGCAAGCAAAGTACAATAAAGCAAAGAGAAGAAGGGCAATCAAAAGTCATTTTCTCCTCACGTTCAGCAATCTTTTCCCAATCTCCTGAAATGTTTTGACCCAGCTTGTACACGGGCATGGACAACTCCCAGGGGAAGAGTTCCCCTCCACATCCTGCTCTAGGCGGGTCATTGATCAGACAATCAAGGATGATTAGCCAGATTTCTTAGGAGCACATCACTCTCAGCTCAGATGTCCAAATCAAAGCCATGAAACATGAAACAAAAGGCTGCAGTCGTGTCTGGGTTCTGGCACAAGTCCAGTCAGAGGGCTGTGCCTGGATGAGGGAAGCTGTCTGTGAAACACGTGGGATTTCAGGCTCTCCCTGGTGTTTAAAAGCCTTTCCCAGTGCAGCAGAGTTCAAGAACTGAATGGGAAAATGGGACTGCAAGGTTGGAAGGAGAAAGATGTGATTTGCCCAAAGGCCACCCAGCTTCTTGGCTGTGTTGGGCCAAACCTGCAGCCTCTGACAGTGGTTCTGTCCCTCCAGTGCCTGCCGTGCTCTGACTCCTGTGCTTAGAGAGGGGAAGGGTGGAGGGGTTAAATTATTATTGAGCTCCCATCTCACTCAAGTGGGACTTTCTGTTAACATCGTATAAATTACCAGGATCTCAGCCAGAGAGCTCTGAAATAACTCCTGAACTAAACCCTCACTCTGGACCAGAAGGCTTGGATGTAAAGCAAAGGATTTTAGGAGGAAATGAGGTGATTCCCTAGACAACAGATGTGGATTTGAACAGCTTAAGGAAGTTTAGGGTAACAATGCTTTTCTTACTTTTTTTTTTCCTTGCAAGTTCCAAGAAAGAGAAGAGACTAATTTGGGGTGGAGGGAGAACTTTGCAGAACTGTTTGAAGAAATGTGCATAATCATCTGAAAATTAACACAATTTAATTGTATTGCAGTCTTCCATGGCTGTTATCTTTCACTGGCCCCAGTTCAAATTTTTCCAGTTTTCCCAGAGGAGAGTTTGGTTTTTATTCCTTTCATTCTCTAGATGAAAAAAAAAAACAAACAAACCAAACCTAAGCCAACAAATCCAAACAATGCTTGAGAAAAAGAAAACTCCAAAGTCAAGCTAGGAATGCTCTGCCCTTCCAAAAGGCCCAGATAGAAAACTTCTGCAATTGCTGTTGTGAGAAAGGAAAGAGGTTTCTCTAACATAGTTTGTTTTCTAGAAAAAAAATGGGCCCAGTGTCTCCTGTTAGCCTGGAAAATTTGCTATTCCTCTTAAACTAAAGGTACGGCCACAAATGTCTGTCAACATTTTAAACCAGGATTTCAAGCAGCAGCTGAGCAAGGAGGTGTTACAATAAACATTGTCCAAAAAACTCAGCGTGTCTTCTATCCCCGACCCACACAGAGAGAAAGCCCAAATCTACTTGGAATGAAAACAGAGTCCTTCCAGTCTGGGTCTGGCAGAGCTCCCAGGATAACGCCCCAGTGCTCACTGCGTGGACCCAGCTGTGGGATGCTCCTTGGGGGGACAAAGGGGACCAGAGCTCTTGGGCCAGTGAGAAATTGGCCCCAAAAGAGCTCCAGTGTCACCTCCAGTCTCAGGGCTTGGAAATACACCTGTAAAAATCCCAGCAAATCACTTTTTCAACCATATCACCAAAGATGAGCTGTCCTATCCATGCATCCTATAGTATCCTACCCAGCTGTGTGCAAAATCATCTGGATTCCTTCTCTGCTCATTAGAAAGGTAGGAACACCTTTACAGAGTGATTCATTTCATGGTTTTTTTCATTTAAAGATGGGAGGAAATCCCCCTGGAAGTGCCAGTTTCTCTCTCGTGGAAGAAACTCTGATAATTGCCTTACATGAGACATCAGCCTGGCAGTCAGGCAAGACAAATCCCATCAACAATTATGATCTTAAGAAGGCTCACAGAAAATCTCCTCCTCTCCTGTGGGATTCCCAGGTGTAAATAAAACCACTCCCTGTGGCTGTGGGAACAAACTCTTTATCCTGAATAGAAAAGGCACTCAAGAGATGCAGTTTATTGATGGCTGTAAACCACTCATGTGGCCAAATCAGCCAAGTCCACAAGGCTTTGCACTGACAACACAGATTTTTATTAGGGATATATTTAAATATATCCTAAATGATGGCTCTTTTCCTGCTGATTTGAGGGCAGCTGGACTGTGGGATTTTTCCACCAGTGGCAGAGTTACCCATCAACCTCCAAGTGCCTCTAGTGAAGGGGATTTTTAACTGTGTGGCTGTTTTGTGTCACCAAAGTGGTGTGAAGCAGCAAGAGGAAATCATAATTCTGGCTCATATTTTCTGTGGAAGGTGGGTGCAGAGGGTCTTGACTCCCCTAAATCCACACAGTCTTCTGGGGACTGCAGAAAAAACATGGCACAGGCTCAGGTTTATCCAGGACACAGGAAAATGGGTAGAATTGCACAAGATATTCTAGGAGGGACAGGCCTTAAACCTGCATGCTACAAACCCAGGAAATCTTTATTTCATCTTGAGCAGACAACTCAAATACCAATTTATTTCTTTCACTTCCTAAGCTGAAAGGCCATGGGAGGACTGAGTAATTTGCTTAAAATCAGCCTGGATCACCCAGAGAAACGTGGTATTGTGGAAAACCAGCACAGCAAGGAGAAAACCTGCAGAGACACAGCTTTTATTGAAAAACCAAAAGTCCCTGCAGGCAGCCACAATCCAGGAGGAGGGAGAGGGTGTTCTCTGCCATGGCTCATGAGGACAGCTGTGCACAGAGGGCTGATTTTTTCCCTTCAAGGCTGAGAACCTGCAGGAACAGCCTCCCCAAAATCCTGCAGTGGGTGGAGTAGGATCAGCCTCAGAGATGTACACTAGTGCCACTGGCAGAAAGAAATCTGACTTATTTCCTCCCAAAATGGAGTTGTTATAGCAGGCAGAGGGCCTGGGGGAGAGGGGATGTGAAATTCAGTGAATGGGGCAGATTTTATGGGAACTCTCTTTAGTCCATTGGAAGTTTTGCTGCCTTTTCTTAGCCAAGGAAAGCTGGACATAGCTTGATTTTATATATCAGATAGATAGATAAGGTTTTGGATAAAGACATGCATTGAATGAGGAATATGAGGCAAAAATATGTACTTTTTGCCTGCTTGATTTAATCCTGGTCCAGAAACACCCAAGAGGGAGGAAATATCACTCTCTCCTGCAGCAGAGCCAAGCAGAACCAAGCCCCAAGTGCTGTTTCACACTGAGACCAAGAGGAAAACTGAAGATGTTTTCTCTGAAGTATCTGCATTGCCAGCACTGGAAAATGCTCAGGGTTTCTAAAAGCTGCTGTTGAGGATGGTTTGGCCAAAGCTGGCACTTGAAAGATAAATCACAGACGTTGTCCTGAACTTCCAGACTGGCTTATCCCAGGGGACTGATGGATAAGCTGAACATCAGAACAAAACTAATAAAGGAAAGGTGAACTGGAGTCTGTAACAGCCTCAAAACAGGGATTAGGCCAGGCTTAAGAAATCCATGAACTTGATGCTGTGTGTCTGCACAACTGTAAACTCCTCCCTGAGAGGGCTGGCTGTCACAGAGGAGACTGTGTCCCACCAGAGAGAGAAGATCCAAGTGCTGCAGGAATTCAGCATTTCATAAACATTGACAAGTAACTTTGTATGTCCACTAACTCTGCTGAAACCAATAAAGCAATGCAAGTATTATCAAACTGATAATTAAAGTGATCTGATTTTCTCTGACCTGGTGTTCTGCTTTTGCAGAAATTTAGGGATACATCAGTGGATTTCATGGATACAGCCTGCTTAAATCTGTAGGGAAGGAGATCTACGTGTCTGACTGCTGCAGCTGCACAACCGTGTTCATTCCTCCAGAGCTGCACCATTCTCACAGCATTTTTACAATATATTTATCCATATGCAGCAAAAGCCATTAATTATTTATAAAGAACTATCATTAGGGTGTGCCTAAATTTAGCAGACTAAACCACATATCCAAGGGTAATGTGTAAATTCAGAAGTGTAGTCTACACAAGTTTCGTTTCTACAGCATTCCAATTATCTTTTCTTCCCACCACCTTCAGTACTGTCTTTTCCTTTCTCCAATTTTTGTACAACCTCCTGTACCATCTGAGCAGCTCCTGGTCTACCCTGAAATTGCTTTTAGAGCTCCTTTTTTTCTTCCTTATGTCCAGGTACTCCAGAAAGTCATGCAAAATGCTTCTATTCATGGATAGGTGAGGGAAGGTCTAAACCCAGATATTAAAACAAATCCAAACCTACAATTTCACAACAGGTAGGAAGCAAAGCCAGAAAAACAGAGTGGTAGAGAGAGCAGAGAGACCCCAGTCTTACAGTGGCACCATTTCAGTTGTGTTGCTGCCTGTGGCAATCAGTCAAACCTTTAATTAGGACATCTAATTATGTACCTTGATGTGCAGCACTTACACAGTTGAATTACCAACCCTAAGTTCTAAATGTTAATAACACCTTCCTGCAGATTATTCTGGCTGCTTTTGCTGAGTTTTTGAAATTTGTTTTGTCCTAAATATCAGAGTGTTTGTTTCACTGTTCAGTTTGTGGTTTTTATGGTTTTCAAGCTCCTTTCTGCCTTTCTTTAGAGTACTCTTTATTTTGGAGGAGTGTTTTGCTTTGCTGCACTCCTGTATTGCTTTGTGGTGCACTACTCAATGTTTATTTCAAGGCAAACAGGAAAGGATATTGATGTTGTTATTTGTCTACCAAGGAGATATTTAATAAGAGCCAAAACCACAAGCAAGATCAGTTGAAAACCATGATATATCACACAAATGACTTCCTCAGGGATGATCTGTGTTTGACGTGGTGCCAGGTGAGCTCTCCTTAGAAAATATACACAAATCCTAAGTGGATACCCAAATCCATGGATTTCAGTCATCCTCATGGCCTTCTTTTCATTGCAAAGCCTGAAAGTTTGGGGTTCAGCAGGCCTGGCAGATAAGTCATAAAAAAAGATGTGATTTTAAATGCCTTGAGTCAGAAATCTCGGGAATTAAACCCAAACTTGCCCAATCCCAGTGTTGGAAATGATATAACTGTTCCAATTTTTAAAAAATCAATGGTTTTAATTAAGTTCTAATTAATGGTTTTTAATTAATCATAACCTGTGTATTGATTATAAGCAGTGTTTTAGTCTTACATAACTTTTAGGCAGCATTTAGCACAGTTGTCATGAGCTCCTTTTGTACGAACACACCTTGGGAAAATTCATGGAACTTGAAAGTTTTGAGAATCTAACTCTGATGTGCTTCAATGAACAAATCCTGGGATAAAAAGGTGTAATATTGAGGTTGGACACCTGGAATGCAGAATTTATGGACCACAAGGACATTTTGAAGAAACCAGAAGACAAAGAAGAGATAAGGAAGACTCAGTGTATGCACTGGAAAGTCAGAAAAATATACTAAAAAAAGGGACTAATTAGCATGAGAAGTGAGAAATCAATAACCAACAAAGAATAGAATACTAATTAATGGAGCAGAACTATGTTATTGTTGTGGTTTGGCACTGGCCCAATGCCCGGCACCCACAAAACCCGCTCACACACCTTCCCCTGCCACAGCTGGACAGAGGAGAGAAAAATTTAATGAAGTCAATTTGAGATAAGGACCGGGAGGAAAGACTCCAAGGGCAAAACAGGCTCAGCTTAGAGGTACAAAGTGAGTTTATTGCTGACAAAATCAGAGGAGGATAACGAGAACTAAATAAAGCCCTTAAATAAACACCTTTTTCCCCAATCCCTCCCTCCTTCCCACCGACAGCGCAGGGGAAAGGGCGTGGGGGTTTGGTCAGTTTGTCACCCGAGGTTTTCTTCTGCTGCTCAGAGGGAGGAGTCCTTCCCCTGCTGCACCATGGGGTCCTTCCATGGGAGACAGTTCTCCATGAACTTCTCCAGCATGGCTCCACTCTTAGGAGCAGCAGTCCTGCCAAAACTGCTGCAGCATGAGCCCTCCCTCGGGCACACAGTCCTCCCAAAACTGCTGCGGCGTGGGTCACTTTTCCACAGGGTGCAGTCCTGCATGGACAGGCTGCTCCATCCAGCAAGCAAGGACCCCTCTCTCCACTGGGTCTCCCACTGGATCACAGCCTCCCCCAGGCATCCACCTGCTCTGGTATGGACACCTCCCCCAGGGGCAGCGGGTGGATCTCTGCATCCCCCGTGGATCCCCATGGGCTGCAGGGGCACTGCTGCTTCTCCATGGCCTTCACCACGGCCTGCAGAGGCATCACCAGCCTCACTAACTGGCCCAGCTATGGCCAGCAGCGTGTCCATCTCCAGAGACATCAGGGATTGGCTCTGNGCATGGACAGGCTGCTCCATCCAGCAAGCAAGGACCCCTCTCTCCACTGGGTCTCCCACTGGATCACAGCCTCCCCCAGGCATCCACCTGCTCTGGTATGGACACCTCCCCCAGGGGCAGCGGGTGGATCTCTGCATCCCCCGTGGATCCCCACGGGCTGCAGGGGCACTGCTGCTTCTCCATGGCCTTCACCACGGCCTGCAGAGGCATCACCAACCTCACTAACTGGCCCAGCTATGGCCAGCAGCGTGTCCATCTCCAGAGACATCAGGGATTGGCTCTGCCAGACATGGTAGAAGCTTCCAGCAGCTTCTGGCAGCAGCCACCTCTGTGGCCCCCCCGCTACCAAAAACCAGGCCCTGCAAAACCAACACAGTTATTTAGAAGCAGGAGCATTAATTTCTTTGTTTGCTAAAAATGGATAGTGTAAAAAGTTTTGTGTCTGCGTCTGTGTGGAGGCCAGAACTTTGTTGGTCACACACAAACCCTGGCCAAGAATATAGTCAGGCCTGACTCATTAACACTAAAAAGACAATTTTGGAGGGGTTTATCCTAGCAATTTTGGAGGATTTGGTAAAACCAGGACACACATCAGAGATCAGTCTGATTCTCTTTGGGAAAAAGAGCCAGAAAACACCTTGCTCTGGGAAACCCATTCCCTCTCTCTCCCTGAGCCTCTTCAAGCCCCTACAGCCAGCTGTGAACAGCCAGGTGAGAAGGAGGATGGGCAGCACACGTGTGCTGGCACTATCCAGAGCGGGAATGCTCTCCCTGGGGAAGCAGAGCCAGCTGAGCTCAGGTTTAAGCAATCCCCAGGCTGCTGCAACCAGACAAAAATCCTTCCTAATTGGCTTCCCGGCAACCCCAGCCCCAGCTACCTCGGCTGCAGCAGCAACTTGACCCCAAATGCCCTGTAATTTCCCAAGTATTTTGGCATCTGAGAAGTTTCAGGTCTGGTTTTCCATCATTAACCCTTTCCTGTGGAAGGAATTTCTGCACAGAGCAGAGAAGTGAGTTTGCTACACAAAAGCTGTGATTTCTTTCAAACAGCACTGCAAAGAAAAGCTCTGGTCTGTTGTGATCAATGAAATCGGTGTCACCTGTACGGGGACAGTGTCATAGAATCATGGGTTTGGGTTGGAAGGGACCTTNGCAAGGCCACACTGAGGTCACCCCAGAGCTTCTCCTCTCCAGGCTGAACAATCCCAGCTCTCCCAGCCTTTCCTCCCAGCAGAGCTGCTCCATCCCTCTGCTCATCCTGGTGCCTCCTCTGGGCTCTCTCCAGCAGCTCCACGTCCTCCCTGTGCTGGGCCCAGGGCTGGGGCAGCTCTGCAGGTGGGGTCTCACCTGAGCAGGGCAGAATCACCCAAAAAAAACCCCAACCACACAAAATTTGATTAGATGGAGCCTGTGAACACCACTTTGCTTTCCTGGTGTTGCAATTCCTGAGACCAGAGCAGAGAATTGCAAGAAAGAGAGTTAAGAAATGAAACTTAACTGGTTCCAGCCTCCAAGACAGGCATGGCTGTGCTCAGTAAATATTTCAGACAAACGAGGGAATGGAAGCAAACCAAATATTGCAGCAACATGAGCTCTTCTTCCCTCAGTAAGTGATTCCTAGAGCTTTTCTGCCAAGCCCACAGGCTCCTCAGCAGCATAGTGTGGTTCTCCCTCCTCATTCATGTGGACAAGCAATGATTACCGACAATTAACATCTCTCTTGATGAAGGCGAATTAAGTGCTGTGAAAAACCCAAATGCCTTGCTAGAAGAAAAAAAACAGGGAAGGAAGGAAGGAAGGAAGAAAAGAGCACACTGGCTAAGCTGGGATGCACATCGCTGAGGCATTTTGTAATTGGAAAGCTACCTGGGTTCTGCTTTCTGACTTGTTCAACAAAACCCTATTAAATGAGGCTCCAGGTGAAGTACAGCAGTGATTAATGCCAGGTCCCACTGTGACAAGGCACAGTGCTGCAGGGAGGTGGGGAATTAGTAGGGAGCAGCCGCATTCACAGCCCTAATATCCAGGTTCAAAGTAGGATTTCTCTGATACACAGACACAGAGCTCCAAAAGAAATCAGTCTGGTGCTGCTTTACAGTCCTCTGGCACTCAGGGAAAACAAATTCACAGAGCAGTGTGGACTTCTGTGCTGCTCTCATCATTATGGCTTCTGAGCAGCTTTGTAATTTCAGGGCAAATGTTAGGATGAGATGTGCAGGGAGGAAGGGAGAGCAAAGGGATCCAGCTGGGCTTGAAAGAGAAGAGAGAGCAGTGGCAGCAGCCCCAGCACTCAGCCCTCCTCATCTGTGCCGTGGATTGGGCTGCACTTGCAAGGTCACAGAGGCTGAGGAGTGGAGGGGACAGCAGAGGGGACAGCAGAGGGGATGCATCCACACACACTGGAGAACGTGGCACACACCTGAAGCCAGGGTTCTGGTACTTCCAAGGAGTTATTTTAAATGCAGGTCCTGCACACAGGTCCTCAGCAGGGCCATGGGTTCCCCTTCTGCTGGGGATGGTTGGCCAAGCAGGATCCCCTCCTCAACTGGGAGCTGTAAGAAGCAGCACCCCCTCCCCTAAGAACTGGCAGCTCCACAGGACCAGAGATGGACACTATTCCCAAAAGATCACAGATCAGCACCTGGCACTACACCCCTGGCCAAAAGGCTGTCAGATATTATCCCTGCCCTTGCTTCAGGACTCCATTTGCTGACCATCTCTAGACCTGTGTAATTTTGTCTTATTTGGTCAGAGCTGAACATCTCTGCAGAGGAACAAGATTACCTCATCACCTCCTGGGTGAACTTCCCTCCCCCTCAATGTGCAGCCTGGGCACCAGGCAGAGGGACAAAAGGATAGAATGACAAAAGACATTTGGGCACTGGGGACACGGAGATCAGCTGCAGCAGCAGAGAAGTGAGGAGGAACAGTCCCACTTATGCAAAGTCAAGTGCACCAGGGGCTGCTGAACTGCCTCCAACAGTGGTTCCTACAACCCAGGAGGGGTCACGCAGCAGCTGCATCCCAACAAAAGTAATAAATTAACAGATGACAGTTTCAAGTGAAGCCTGAGCTTTGCCAGTTGTCTTACAGCTGCAATTTCCAGAATTGCCAGCAGAAAAAATGGTTTGGGACAAGATTACAAATCATATACGGGTTGGTGACTAAATCTGTGCTGGAATCTTCCTTCTCCTGCAGGGAACAGCTCACGAGCTGCAGCTGGGCAAGTCTTGGCTTAGCTGATCCTTGGGCATATCTAGGCCCATGGTCTGAGCCTAAGAGCAGGTTAGGAGGTTTGCTGGGCTGAGGTTTGCAGTCAAAGTGTTCAATGTAGATGAAATTTTGAATTGTCAATCAAATTCTCATCAGAAACCGTGAGAAGGATGCCGTGGACACAGAGGAAGTAAAGGCATGATCCTACTGAAAACAGAGCACCAGCACTGCCTCAAAGCTCCAGTGGACACATCTGGGACAGGTTCAATTCATAAGGACATTTAACAGAAAAAAGAACCTCTGCATGCTTCAAAACAGCACAAACACTCCTGCAGATGGGCTCTGCCCTTGGAAGGAAATTTGGCTGACTCTGTGTGTGCCCAGCAGTGCGAGGACACTGGGATGATGTTGCTGGCAGGAAAAAGCAGCGTCCTGTCCCATAAACACTGCAGGGAGCACAGGCTGCCCAGTTCCACAGAGCCACTGCACTCCCTGCAGGCTGAACCTGCCCAGAGAACAGCGGCACCCTCTGGGTGTGGTGACACCCAGACAAGCAAGGAAATGCTGCTGTAGGGGGGTGTCTTCACAGAGCTCATTTGGGTACACCCAGAGAAGCATGGCCAGGGCAAGAGGAAAAGGGACAGGCAGCAGTGTCCCCGTGCCAGGCTCCTCAGGCGCCGTCTTCTCTGTCACGGTCTCAACTCTGGTGGCTCCTGAAACACCCTCATGGGAAGCAAGCTGAGAAATGGACCAGAGACTGGGCAAATGTTAGCAGAGCATCTGGCATGGAATCCCAGAATCATCAAGGCTGGAAAAGCCCTTCAGGATCACCCAGTGCCACCCCAGCAGCACCAGCATCACCCCAAACCCTGTCCCCAAGGGCCACACCCNTATTCTTGCTTCTCCAGATGTTTCTCCAGATGTTCATACAGGTCTGCAAGAGCCCAGGTCACCTCCAGCAACATGATCAAGGGCACACCTCAGTACTGCTTGATTATTTGGCATGTGGTCTGTAAATTCAGATCCTGGTTTGGTTTAGCTTTTTTATTCAAGATCAAAAATGCAAAAAAAGGCAGAATCAGCATGAGAAGACAAAGTTGAGTCAGGAAATGGATGCCCATTTTAGTCAGGAATATCAAATACATTGTAGTGTATTGATATATTTACTGTGAGGGTGGGGAGGCCCTGGCACAGGTTTCCAGAGCAGCTGTGGCTGCCCCTGGATCCCTGGAAGTGTCCAAGGCCAGGCTGGATGAGGCTTGGAGCCACTTGGGACAATGGGAGGTGTCCCTGCCCATGGCAGGGGTGGCACTGGATGGGCTTTAAGGTCTCTTCCAACCCAAACTATTCTGGGATTCTCTGATTCATGATCATTTGCAATTCAATTTAACAAAAAAGCCCAAAAACTCAAACCAACAAACAGTTTCTGCCTAGGAGATGGGGATTAATGTCCAAATTTAATTCACAGATTAATCATTCCCTCCTTACCTATTCATAACAACTGAGGAACTTCTGCTGCCAAATTCAGAAAAAACTGTACCTCCAGGAGTTCAGATTGCTTCACTTGGGGGGTTCTGAGCAAAGAGGATAATTTTTTCACTAAAAGATGCGCTAAGTTCCTGACAAATGGGAATCCTCACTAACCTCAGTTCTTATTGTTTCTGAGAAAATAAGTGCCAGTCAGGTATCCAGGCAAATTCTTGCCAAACAAAATGCTGTTCCTTAGTTAGACTGAGGCTGTGTGGTGTTCAGCAGCAGCAGAAGCTTACATAAGTTTATATAGCTTCGAACTGGCGTGCTGGGCCATATGGTCCTATCCTTTCAGAAAGAGAGGTCTTCACTAGATGAAGTTCTCTCTCAAAACCGGTGGCACGTATTTTGCAGATTTCTGTGCAGCAGCTGATGTTGCTGGGAAGCTGAAAATACCCACTTTTGGTGCGCTGGGAAATAATAACAGGCGTGGTGGGGAGCGTTCGTTGTACCTAATTACAGGCAGCCGGCATTGCTGCCTGATCCTCTCAGGCCAGCCTGGAATTCCTGGAGAAAGACAGGCTTCTCTCAGGTGATCCAGAGTGACTAAGTCAGGGTTTGACTTGGAGTTGTTCCCTGAAATAATCTCTCTCACTTTACAAAAGACAGTCAACTTCCAAAACCAATCCCTCTTGCTAGTCTGATTTTGTTTTCATGCTCCAGGGAAAGCTGAGAGTGTAGCAATATCCTGCTACCCATAGCTGGGCATGGAAATATTTCATTTTCCTTTGAGAAACGTGGTCGTGTTCAGGTCTCATTTTGCAGCCCGGGTTTCTTCAAGTCCTTTGGGGAAGAAAAGAGAAAGTGTGCCATGTGGGATGCAGAATAACCAGTGTTCACCTTCTCCACTCTCAGTGCTCTGGGGTAGATGTGAGAATTCCCCTTCCTCTGGGATATTTTGGAAGGAGGAGATGCATCTTGCTCGTGGTGTCCTCCCTTTTACCTTCTCTCTATCCCCAGCTCCCTTTCCGGACCGGAGATACGTAGGCTGACAAACACGTGTGATTGCTGAAAGCAGTGCATGCCTGAAAATGTCCCAGTTTTTCACACATTTGACAAAAAAACCACTTCCAAAACCTGAAATACTCCAACCTGCTCAATTCTGACATCAATATTTAAATATTCAAGGCAGAATGTCCCAATTTTCAGAGGTAGTGAACAACCCAAAATTCAGGCTAAGCGAAGTACCAAATATTCTTTATTTGGGCACATCTAGAAAACTGAAGTCTGGGAGTTCACTTACTTGTCTTGAGGGGAAAAAAACTAATATTTGAGTGTTGTTAAAGACAAGAAATCACCAGGTATGGCAAACTACTGTAGAGCCTAATTGCCAAATAACAGGTATCTTTAAGAGATAAAGACTGTTTCTATTCAGTTCATGTTAAGATATTTTATAGTTTTATATCTCAAGACATTTAAAACAGCTTTTATTATGCCAGTACAGTGTTAATGCCATTAGTTTCATCTATTCCTACTTGTTATTCAGCCCTCCCCCAGCTTAAACCCCTGTGAGTGGGAAAATGTATGAGGCATAATATATGAAATGTCTAATAACTGTGTCTACAGAGAGAGAGACAATAAATAGCATTTTGATGGAGAGTAAAAGAATATTTTGAAGAGACAGGCTTACAAAATGAGTGGGAGTGGAGACTCACGATCATATTTGATTCTTCTGAGGTTATGACTGCATTAATTTTTTACTTTTAAAGAGGCAGGAATGGCACTGAAGTCTGTAAGTGAATTAACCTCTGTAATCACTTCCCTAATGGAAAATGCTGAGCAAGGTTGCTGCAGTTTTGATCACTAGATGGAACCAGTATAAGATGTGAACAGGTCATCTGTCTGTCATTTAAAATGAGCAGAACAATCAAAAGTGATAAGGCTAAAATGAGGCCACAGTATTACATTATTTTTCCACGAGGAGTAGGCAGAAGCTGCTCTGATTCATGAGGAGAAAAAGTAAAAACATCTCCCCACCTCATATCCAATTTGTAGATTCATTAAGGAGTCAAAACTGTTCCTGGTAGCAAACTGATAAACAATAATCTTCCATGAATCCTGATTAAAAGGTGAACCAATTAGTCTTCCTTAATGGGATTCTGCTTCACAACAAAACCACAGCCGGTTTATTTCAAAAGAAGTGAGCATGGAGCCTGAAGAACACTGGGAGCAAAAGGAAATTCTGGCTGCCACACGTGGTTTTGATCCCAGGTCTTCTTCAAGGAACTAGAAAAGCAAAATGTACTGATACAAGGAAATTGAAAGTTTCTCAAATGTGATTACTTGTGTCACCAGACCTGCTGCACTCTTACAAGAGAGATAAGCAAGCTAATCAACACTCGCTCGTTAAAAATATCAATATATCAAAATATCCGTTCCAAACCATGAGGAACTGGACCTGTTTTCTCACTCCCCAGTGAGACTCACTCAGTACACTCAGAAAGGTTCAAATAAACCAATTTTGTGCTGCTGTTGGTCCTGGAAGTCACACTTTGCTTGCCTTGCAGTGCTGGATCAATAAGAGCTCTCTTCCTCCCATGGGACTGTCACACTCAGCAGCAAGGCTGACCCTTGGAGTTTCTTTCCATCCTCTCACAGCTTAATTTCCACCCACTTGCTCTTTTTTTTGTCTCCAGTCTGTGTGAATGCAGGGCACATTTTCCTGGAGTTTCCTGC
This sequence comes from Edolisoma coerulescens, assembly GCA_013397115.1. NCBI lineage: Eukaryota > Metazoa > Chordata > Aves > Passeriformes > Campephagidae > Edolisoma > Edolisoma coerulescens. The sequence goes on from VWZW01001437.1 coordinate 196,460, forward strand.
ACACCCCCTCGGGCTGCTGCACAGCAGGGAAGGGCAGCACCCTCTGGGCTGGGCCTTCCCTGAGGTACAGATGCAATATTTCTATCTTATATACACCATTTCCATCTTATATACACCATTTCCATCTTATATACACCATTTCTATCCTATATACACCATTTCTATCCTATATACACCATTTCTATCCTATGTACACCATTTCTATCCTATATACACCATTTCCATCTTATATACACCATTTCTATCCTATATACACCATTTCTATCCTATATACACCATTTCCATCTTATATACACCATTTCTATCTTATATACACTATTTCTATCCTATATACACCACAAAGATGCCTCACTATTACCAAAAATATATCAAATGCTCTTTCACAACTTAACTCTTTTTTAGTGCAGTTCCTGCTAGGCCAAAACTACTTCTTTGAACACTTTCCCAAATGTTGTTAAGCTTCGTACTAGGAAGTTAACTCTACCTACACCTAGAGAATATCTTGAATTTCATGTGAAATTTAAGATTTTTTGTGGCCCGGGATGTGAAATTTAAAATCACACCCTGATTTTAATTTTGATACAGCAGTATTTTTTCTTGTGCTTGAATAGAATCGTGGAGTCACAGAATGGTTTGGGTTGGAAGGGACCTTAAAGATCATTTATTTCCAATCCCCCTCCCATGGGCAGGGATGCCCAGGTCAATCCATTGGCATTATCTGTACAATCTAATGCCTCTTGGTCCCTTATCTCTTATCTAACATGTTCCAAGCCATGCACTGCTGCACAGAACAAACACTGTGGGTAGCTGTAAACCCAGGTATCTACGTGTGCTGCTTTTGATGATGAACATAATTAAACCAGAAAATATTTAAAATGAAAAATTATTTGCTCTTAAAGGCAGGGGCATCCCCTGATGGAGCACTTCTTAAATAGAAAAAAACCAAGCAGGATGGAAAATAACATAAAATTAGGGTCAACACAAATTTTAATTGCCAGGGAAAAAATGCCATTATGACGTCAGTGCTGGGGTTTTTCAGTTATTGATCAGGAATGACACTGGGAGTGAGGATTGTGGATGCAGCCATGTATTCCCATCAAAGAGTCATGGCCCATTCCTGCTTTCCCTGTGCTTTTGTTAGGTTAAAGATGTTCCATCTGCAACAGGGACAGGGAGCGTCACACACTCCACTGATGAAGATTAATAGCTGCAGCATTTTATTCATTGCTGCAGCATGGACATTTCTTATTCCTGCCTGGAAATACCTCCAGGTCCATTTCCTTGGTCTGTAAACTGTTTTTTTACACAGCTCCTGTTCAGCTGGATCTGGCTTCAGGGCCTGGGAACAACCAGCACAGTTGGCATTTCCTCTGCTTTACAACGTGTTCCCGCAGAAGAAACGTTTCCTCTGTGCCTGGAATTTTACAGAACTGCCATGGCGAGGGTTGTAACTACTGTTTTGCTTCATCTCTGGGAGAAATACAACCTTTCTGATACGTGCTTATTAGCTTCATTACACAAATAATATTTCTTGTGTGCACAGGAGATAAAACTTTGACAGCTGAGTCACGGAGACTGAGCACGCCGCCGTATTCTGCTTTTTGTGACAGGCAGTCCTGGGAGAAGACAATGCCTTTTGTGACAGGTTCTTGCTAACGCTGGGACAGAGAATTCCTAACACATGTTTTATTCAGGCAAGCCATTAAGTTTGATAGTAAATAATTGGCCATTTCTTCTCTGGTGGAGCAGCTGTCAGCACACACTCAGCTCAGGAGGGAAAGTGATTCATGTGCCATGAATGTGAATTTGGCGCAACGCAGAACTGTGGCAGGGCTACGCAAAACAGCGTTTAATTCCCCTAAAATGGACTTTCTAACACCAATGGTCACCCTGACCAGGATGTCTGTCCCTTGGAGCTGCTGAAGTCACAGAAGGAAGCAGAGGACGGAGTCAAGCCAAGTGATTCATCTCAGCAAGTTCTTTCAGAACAAATAAATTTTGGAGAATAATGCACCCATTCCCACCTCCCAGCAAGCACTCATGAGTCATGGGTAAAAGTAGAAAAACCCAAATAATCAAACCTAGATTTGGAGGTCACTGGAGTAATTTCTGGCATTTATGAACTATGTAGGATAATGTCTTAGATTTCTGATTTTGTTCTCGACAGGTGAGGATTTAGCAAAGCACAAACTCAGAATCCCTTCCATCATGTGAACTTAAATGTACAAAAGCACAACTGAAGAATCTGGCTATGAGGACATGAGAAAAGTAGCCAAATTGCAAGAAGTGTTGATGTTGCTTGGCATGGAGGTTTTTCAAAAGATTTGCTGCAAAAATCATCATGAAGTTATTGACAACCCTTGTTTCAATGGCTCTTCACACCTCCAGGTAAAACTACACTTAAGAGATGACATGAATCATGGAATCATGAGATCATAGAGTGGTTTGGGTTGGAAGGGGCCTTAAAGATCATCCAGTGCCACCCCTGCCATGGGCAGGGACACCTCCCACTGCCCCAGGCTGCTCCAAGCCCCAATGTCCAGCCTGGCCTTGGGCACTGCCAGGGATCCAGGGGCAGCCCCAGCTGCTCTGGGCACCCTGTGCCAGGGCCTGCCCACCCTCCCAGGGAACAATTCCTTCCCAATATCCCATTTAACCCTGTGCTCTCGCAGTGTGAAGCCATTCCCCCTTGTCCTGTCACTCCATCCCTTGGAAATTGTCTCTCTCAGTCTTTCTTGCTGGCTCCATTTCACCCAGCTCTCTAGACATGTCACAGAACAAATATTAGCACCAAAATTGCTACAATTTCTTTCACCACATCTATTAATACACCTCATGAAATTACAGTCAGTCTTTACAGTTTGGTGTTCACTGGCACTTCTTTAACTTCAATGACTGATTAACCTTTCTGAAGAAAAACAGCCCTCTTTGAAGATGTAACACTCTCCCTCTAAAGTGAGATCAAATCCGTTCAACACTCCCACTCACGCTGCTCTCGAAGAGAACCAGTGAAGAGAGGACAAAATAAAATTCAGAAACATTCCCAGACGTTCCTTAAACAAGGTGAGGTGACAGAAAAAGCCAAATCTTTCAAAAATACTTTGCATATCACTTTTAATAACAGCTTTCTCCTCTGTGTGTGTTCTCCACTCAGATCTCTTCTTTCCAGAGCAGGAGAGGAAATATTGGTCTCCTTTGTTGCTGGATGCCCACTCAGAAGTGCTAAGGTGGGAATTAGGATCACGGTGATTAAATCCCCCTGAAAACAGAGGTCAGAGTAAAGCAGAGAAGCAGAGTTGAGGCTGAAACAGAAATCAGGTGGAGAAGGGAACTGGAGTCTCACCACAGGGGAATGCCCCAACCTCCAGGAGGAGGAACTGGGGAACACTTAACTCATAACACAGAAGTTCTGCCCTGGGAGCAGGCAGGTATCACAGCCCCAGGTACAGCTGCCCTGGGGTCAGAGCTCCAGCTGTGGGAGTTAAAACCCAGTATCTCCTGTATTTCTGATGGAAGACTGGGAAGGTGACTGGTTGCTGTCTCTGGGAATCTTGCTGCCCCTCAGAAATCAAAGGAATGGATGCAGTGCAATATTAACCATGATTTCTTGTTGGTATCAGCATATCAAAATAAGAAATATTATAATCCTGGAAGTCACAGACTCCTGAAACTGAGCAAAGTAAGTCAACAGGTAAATATCACCTGGATTGGGACCTCAACCTTTAACACAATTCATGTTTGAGGGCACAGCATCCCCATTCCCATCCACCTCACTGCACAACAGCCTCATCTTTCCATCCCCACCATAAATGGCATTTCTGTCTAAACTTCCATTTACAGAGTCATCAAGAATCACAGAATCATCAGGGTTGGAAGAAACCTTCAGGATCATCCAGTCCCGCTGTCACCCCAGCACCACCACCATCATCATCCCAAAACCATGTCCCCCCATGGGCCACATCCAGACACTTCTTGAACACTTCCAGAGATGGCAGCCAGAATTCCTTTGGAGATCCTCCTCCTCCTCCTTCTCATCCTCCTCCACCTCCTCCTTCTCTTCATGCTCCTTCCCCTCCGTTCACAACAGGCAGGACCAAAAGCCAGCTTTCCCCTCTGGCTCCCAGCAGCAGCACTGGGATGCTGTGGTGTCTGGCACCAAGGGCTAAGAGCTTGGCAGGGATGACACTCAGTTTGCCCAGCTTTAGGAGTGTCTGAAAGAAATGATCCCCAGAGGAAGGCTTGCAAAAGCCTCCTTGATGTTTAAAATGAGATAGAGAGTGAAAACAAATAATTCAATTTTATATTCAAATTGCTCAGAGAAGCTGTAGATCCCAATCCCTGGAAGTGTCCAAGGCAAGGTTGGATGGGGCTTGGAGGAGCCTGGGATAGTGGAAGGTATCCCTGCCCATGGCAGGGGTGGCACTGGGTGACCTTTAGGTGTTTTCCAACCCAAACCATTCCACGATTCTATGATTCTGTGGTATTTATACAGTGAAGGGGAGGGAAGTACTACAAACCCAGCCATTTTAATGTCTATTTCCAGCTTTTTAGACAATTAGATTGGTGATATATTTTAAATAACCCCTGAAAATGAATTTGAGCATCCACTCCCCAATAAAAAAAAGCAAAAGGAGAGTCAGCAGAAGCCTTTCCTCGGGTACCGCTCCGGGTGTTCTCGGCGTTGCCCTGACAACCAACCAGCTCCTGGCTCTTGGGCAACTGCTGCCGATGCAACAACTTCTAGATTTCTCATTAGAATGTTATTATTGTTATAAGACTCACCAAAAAAAAAAAAAAAATTTCAAAAGCTGAAGGAACAGTCGAGTCAAATTTAGCAGAGGTGCCCAGGTAAGGAACACTCAGAAAGTGTGACTTTTAAATAGCTCCTAATGACTGGGGCACAGCCTAATTTTAGAGCACTGTCAATGAGCCAAAACAGCTGTAGCTGCTTTGATTCCTTGGTGGTGAGAACCCTGTGACTGCCTAGACAGATGTTGGGATGTGAGCTCCCTGTCTGGGCTTCTGAGCTTGGGACATCTCCTTCTCTTCTGGAGCTAATCCCCTTTATTTCCTGAGGATATGGGGTAATATTCCTGCTACAGATCGCAGTGGCTACATTTACTTCTTTTACAGAGCTTTAAAAATCCATTGGGATCTCAAGTCTTGAACAAAACAATCCCGCCCCAAGAATCCAGAAGGGATTTTTTAAACTGTGAGACACAACCCAAAATGAAAGCCGAGATTGTTCCAAGACACTGATACACTGAAATTCAGTCTTCACCCTTTCTTTCTCCATCAACAAGGGCAGGATATTTAATTTTTCCATTAAATTAGAAGTCTAGCCATTGTTGTCTTCTGGCCACCTAGGAGAGCACAGTTGTTTTGAGGGTTTATCCCTGGTGGAAATATTTCCAGAAAAACACATAATAATCTAGATACAGCCTTCAAACAGCCCAAGCAATGCTGCTTGTGTTCCTTCGACTGTCACCGAGCCCTCACTGCACTGTCCGCATCCCCACCCATGGAAAAAGTGTGAGCGAGTAATGAAAACACCTCTGGACATGTTATATTCCCAATTTCTCTGGTGTAAACCTGCAGCTATTCAATTTCCCCCCCATTTTAGATAATTGCACATTTATACCCCTGCACCAGAGCAGATTTTGGCTTTCTGTGCATTTCTACCCAGCTCTATCCAACTCTCCTTGAAAGCATAGGCCTTCCATCAGCGTAACCCGTTCCCAGATCCTGATTTATAACGTGCAGGATAGACTCTGGGCCAGAAGGAGCAGACAGCAATCAGCTGTGACAGGATGGCTCCTGCTCGCACGCGATCCTCCTCAGACTTTTGGCACAGCCAGCGAGCGGCTGCCTTTATGTCTCCGCAAGTTTTAAACTTCAGCTGTCGTGTATGAAGAAGGTTTCCTTTCCCTCTCACCCTCTCCCAAGTCCCCCCGTTAGCACAGCCCGTGCTCGTTAGCGTGCAGGCAGATATTGGCCTGTCATCCTTCTCGCTCCTATTTGTATTCCTCACCTTATTAACAGCTGCACTGTTTATCAAATAGAAGCTTTCGTGGATCATGCAACAGAAAAAGACAGATAAAATGATCATTTAATTGTAACTTTGAAGCTCGATTGTCACACACTTGATTTAGAACCTAATGGGTTTATTAATGTTGCAGATAAACACGGCTGAGGGAGCTGGGGCTGCTCAGCCTGGAGAGGAGCCCCAGCTGAGAGGGGCCCTCAGCTCTGGGTGTCCCGGGGTGTCCCTGGGTGTCCCTGTCCATCCCTGTCTGTCCCTGTCTGTCCCTGCGTGTCCCGGGGTGTCCCTGGGTGTCCCTGTCCATCCCTGGGTGTCCCTGTCTGTCCCTGGGTGTCCCTGGGTGTCCCTGTCCGTCCCTGGCTGTCCCTGGGTGTCCCTGGGTGTCCCTGGCTGCAGGGAGGGCTCCGAGCAGGGCCCGGGCTCTGCTCCGGGGCCCAGCAATGGCCCCAGAGGAACGGGCAGGGCCTGAGCCCAGCAATTCCCTGCACAGGAGGCACAACTTCTGCCCTGGGCAGGGCCCAGCCCTGAACAGAGCCCAGAGAGGCTGTGGAGTCTCCTCCCTGGGGATATTCCAGAGCCACCTGGACACAGTCCTGCACCCTGTGCTCTGGGATGGCCCTGCTGGAGCAGGGAGGTGGCACCAGTGACCCACTGGGGTCCCTTCCAGCCTGCCCCACCCAGTGTGACACAGCTGGCACACGTGTCCAGGTCTGGGACAACAGAGCTTCCCTGCCCCACAGTAGGACTAAGACACCCTCAAAATGAACTCGGAATGAACAAAAAAATTGTTTAAAACGTAAGTGGAGGCCAATTGAGGATTCAGTGGCCCTTCCAGCCTGACTCATTCTGTGATTCTGTGAAGACCAAAACCCCATATTCTTTTCAATTTGAAACAAACCTTACAAAAACTGTCCTTTGTGACAAACATTATCCATCAAATCCTTATCCATCATCCAAACATTATCCATCAAATCACCCTGTTATTGAAAGGCTCTTGGCCAAGAAACACAGAAACAATCTCCTGGTGAATTTTAGTTGGGCACACATTGCAATGAGTGCACACTTCAGAGTTCAGCCTGCAATCTGTCCCTCATAAGAAATCAAATATTTTGTAGGATCCTAGGGAGAGTTCAAGGGGGAAAAAATGTCCTTGACAGCTCCCCAGGTTGTTCTACAGCCTCTCCAGTGTCACCACCGCACTCTGAAGAGTGACAGACTGATTGCAGCCTCTTTTCACCTTCAGTGCAAACGAGGTTTGGGGCCACAGGACCCACACACTTGTGGTTCTTAGGGAAGGTCCCCTCACTCTCTGGGGCATGAGATCGCACCATAAAGCCAAAAGAGGAAACCAGGCCCAAGGCAATAATTGCAAGGATCATCAGGACGGTGATAGGCTGAGGAAGAAATAATCACATCTCTGTTCACTTCTTATTGAAGTAAATACTTGGTGCTGCAAATTCTCCTGCCTCTGTGTAAGCTGGACATGCTCAAGAAGGAAGGAGAGATCCAAATACCCAGACAGAATTATCTCCTCACTGGCTCCTAGGCAAGCAAAACCTGAGAATGAAATACTCATAGCCATTATGTTAAAAATATATTTTAATTAAGTGCTGCAAAAATGCTGCCCTGATTGAAAAGTGAAGTGATAGAGTTGGTTCTGTTGGCAGCCTAATTTTGGACCTAGTACAATTCACACATTAAACTTCCTTTAGAGCTGAAGTTCCCAGTGCATTATAAAATGATGAAAGACATTATTGCCTGATGATTTGCCTGCTCACTACAATGACGTGGTACTAATGAGAGGTACTTTGCTGCTCAAAAATAAAAGCACTCTATTGGCTCATAGGATCCGAGAATGGTTTGGGTTGGAGAGGACCTCAAAGATCAGGCAGTTCCAATCCCCTGCCATGGGCAGGGACATCTTAAACTAGACCAGATTTCTGAAGTTCCATCAGGAACTATTCTGTGCATCCCCAGAAAATCTTGGTCCCCTCTTCAAAGGTGATCAACCACCTGCATTCAGCACCTCAAAGTCAGCTCGTAACCTTCAGCTCTCTGTCACCATCCTGCTCTTCCAACTCAGTGCATTTCCTCCAGAAAGATGAAGGCACATTTCTTCCACCTTTCATTCAAAATCATGTACAGAGAGCAACACACACCTTCAAAATGTGTTTGTTTAACAATTTGTTCCCAAAGTACTGCAAAAAGACAGTCAAAAGGAACCAAGGAAAGCATCTGAGCACTGTGGCAGTGGTGGTGTAGGGACTTTGACAGACAAGGCTGATAAAAACAAAAAGATAGACTAGGAAAAAAGAAAGGATGAAACTTCAGCTCCAAAGTAGTTCAAATAAAGTTGCTTGTGAATTGCAAATGACCAAATCTGTTGAGCACATACTTCCTTTTCAGTTTAGAACTTTAAGTGTAACCTTAAAGTTAGACACAAATTTAATTACTTTGCTCAGACAGAACCCTTGAGAGCTGTTCACCCAAATGTGAAGTGTAAAACAGAGTTTAATAGACACATTTTCAGGCTCTCCTAATTGTTGCTGCCATAATTCAGTTTTCCCTTAATAACATGCAATGACATTTTCACATCAACGCTGCATCCTTTCAGAAAAGCAGAGACTACCAACAAAATACCCTAAAAATCACTGACCTGCTCAAAGCAAGGTGCAGTTTTGCAGGGACAGTTATTATTACCATCACCACCATTATCATTACTGTTATTTTTATTAACTGGAGAGCAGATATAATCAGGAAAAAAAACCCAAAACCAAAGCACTTTCAGGTACAAATTCTCCTTCCCTCAAATTATCATTTCCAATGCAAGGACAGAGATATTGTGATTCATTGCAGAAGAAGCACTGGATGGTGACAGGACCAAGGCCACCTGCAAAGACAGCATGAAATAAAATACCAGGAGAGAGAGAATCTTTTCAGGACACTGTCTCTGTCTCTGGCTGCTGAAGAAGCTGCAGCTTGGAGGCAGAGGAAGCAAAACCAAAGTTTGTGCTTTTGAATCTTAGCCTGTCATCTTCTTCACTTTAGTCTCCAGAAATCAGAATTTGAGGAGGAATGCTAAGAGTCTCTAACAGAGACAAATAATTCATGTTCCTCACACAAATTGATTCCCCTCTGTGCACTCTCCCTCATTTCTCCTTGTTCATTTCTGTGCTAGTAATGGTTAATCCCCAGCCCAGATTTCCCTTGTGTCCTAGTTCTTTTCTGTTCTTTTCCAGTTAGAGATGCCAAGGTGCATCAAATCAGATTTGTCTGCAATTAACTCCTGTTTAAGTCCAAACCTCTGTGCTGCTTTGCTCGCTGCCCGCTTCCCCCCATCAAAGCAGTGATCACTAAAGTAAACCAAGAGACTCTAACCCCTGCACACAGGTGTGTGTAAATCTGTGCACACAGGGTGATAGCAGCTGTGCTGAGCTTGTTCTGTGGAGAGAGATGATGGGACAAATTCAGAATTGGACTTTGATAAAGTTGTGCTCAGTAATGGGCTCCTAAAAGAACCCCAGGTGTGTTCCCTGCCTGGCAAATCTTCCAGCTCAGCCTTTTAACCACTTCTCTGCTGTCGCTGAATGCAGCAGCTCCTGCTCTGCTTGGCACAACCTCTGTGGGATGCTCTCAGTCAGCCCAGCTGAGAAACAGAATCCCAGAATCCCTGAGGCTGGAAAAGCCCTTCCAGCCCAGCGAGGCCAAGCTGTGCCCAATGCCCACCTTGTCCCCAGCCCAGAGCACTGAGTGCCACGTCCAGGCACTCCTTGGACACCTCCAGGGATGGGCACTCCAAACCTCCCTGGGCAGCCCCTGCCAAGGCCTGACCTCCCTTTCCATGGGGAAATTGCTCCTGGTGTCCAAGCTGAGCCTCCCCTGGCCCAGCCTGAGGCCGTTCCCTCTCCTCCTGTCCCTGTTCCCTGGGAGCAGAGCCCGACCCCCCCGGCTGCCCCCTCCTGTCAGGGACTTGTGCAGAGCCACAAGGTCCCCCCTGAGCCTCCTTTGCTCCAGGCTGAGCCCCTTTCCCAGCTCCCTCAGCCCCTCCTGGGGCTCCAGCCCCTTCCCAGCTCCCTTCCCTGCCCTGGACACGCTCCAGCCCCTCCAGGGCTCTCCTGCAGGACCCAGAACTGGACACAGCCCTCGAGGGGCCTCTCAGTGCCCAGCACAGAGGGACAATCCCTGCCCTGCTCCTGCTGGACACACAATTCCTGATCCAGCCCAGGTGCCAGGGGCCTCTTGCCCACCTGGGCACCCCTGGGCTCGTGTCCAGCCCCTGGCACCAGCACCCCCAGGGCCTTTTCCAGCCCCTCTGCCCAGCCTGGAGCTCCACGGGGTTGTTGTGACCCAAGGGCAGGACCTGGCCCATCCACCCAGCCCGTCCAGATCCCTCAACAGAGCCTTCCTACCCTCCAACGGTAAGGGGGTAACACTCCTTCTTGGACCCCTTGTTCCTGAGGACATTAAATGCACACAGTTTCTGAGGTTTGGACAAAATCTCTCAGGGACTTTCTGGTGCTCTGTCTCACTGACGTTACGAACACTTGTGCAGTCTCTTCATTCGTGCAAGAATCAAAAAAAAAAAGAAAAAAATCCTCTCACACACAAAAGAATTCTAATGTCCAAGTTTAGAGGCTGTTGCCTGCTTCTTTTGTGCATACTTACATTTTTGGGGGATAGCATATTTGTCACCAGCAGCTCTAGTGTTCCCTAGGCAAGGATAAAATAACCCACTTCTATTTCAGACTTTGCAGCTCTGTAGCTGCTTGAAGGGATAAGGACGTGCACTGGGGAACTACAGTCTTTAAATATATAGATATTTACATATATATATACACACACACATATATATATACATGTCTATATATCTATTAAATATACAGGGGAGTACAGTTAAACTGAATGATTAAAATGTGCTGCCAACTTCATAAAAACCAAAATCTTTCTCCAGCTCCCCAGAAGTTAAGGGAGACACCAAGTTACCAAACCTCATGGGCTCCTAGGACATATCAGTTATAAATTTGCAACTTTCCCCAGATGTACAATGACACTGAACATCAGTTGAGGATCTCTCCTTGCACAGAATAAGATGTAAATGATTGTCATTCAAATTAAGTTAAAGATGATGTTTGGACATCAGGAAGTTCAGGTTAAGCCAGGGCTGTGTTCCTCTCCTCACGTATTTGCTGTGGAAAGACTCTGCCCAGTCCCTACAGCCCAGCCTTGTGTGATCCTTTGCAGAAAAGGGATTCACACAAACCCCAAACTGGCTGATTTTGCACTGCTCTTCCCAGTTGACAAAGATGAAATTTAATGTGCACTAATTAGTCTGAAGTGATGGGAGCCTGAAATTATCTTCACCCTGTAATTTAGAACCTGGTAGTGATTTGTACCTAACCCACACATTAGATACTGAGACCTATATTCAGACTTCTCCTTTTAGACATCTTAAGTGTAGCATTGCAACACCTAAAATTTAGGCAGCTCGCCCCACCAGCGTGATTCAGATTATCTAAATTAGATACTTATGTGATCCTGGAAAAACAAGAAGGAGTCAGGTGCTTCCAAAATCCTTTGGAGGGCAGTTCAGGAATCCTGGATTGATAGTGCAGAGTATGCACTTTTTTGTAAGGTGATTCTGTGGCCTCACAGGGGAAATCCTGCCCTTCAAAAAGCCAAGTTCTCCTCTGGCCCCTTGCATGGAGGAGCAGATGCCCTTTCTGGTCTGGATTATTGGACAGGGTAAGTGCCAGGAGAACCCTGAGTCTGTCAGCTCCCCTCAGCCTGGCTCCAGGACTCCCACTGGCAGGAGAGTGTTCTTCTTCCACGCAGGACAATGTCTGCTTGTCCCTCTGTTTCTGCTGTCAGGGCATCCAGTGAACACTGATCTTGGCTATATGGGATATTTGGGGCTTGGTGACCAGGATGTTGCACCTGGGAGAGGCATTTCACCTGCTTTTTGCACTTGCTGTTGAAGGCCAAGTCCACACTCACCAGCTGCCCTGGATTCCCTCCCTCTGACTTCACGGAGCACACTCCAGGAGTTTGCCAACACCACTGAATCCTGGTGGATTACACCATTTCCTTTCTGTCTTCAATCAGCGTTCCTGTTTTTCACACCAGTGTGAGGAAAACAAAATTATTTGGCTGTTAATCTCAAAGCATTTCGTTCTGAGCCAGGTTTGCTTGTCACCAGGCCCTGTCTGCTGCACGGAATCTCAGCTCTGGATATGCCAGAGCCTCAGGAAGGGTATCCAACTCTTTTTAGCAAGACTTATGCTTAGATTTATAAAAAACCATCAATTCCATCAACTCCAGTGCTGCAAGTGCTTTACTCACAGGAATGGAGATGAACACGTGCTTAAATCCTTTGCTAAATTAGTGTCCCAGAGAGGAAGAGGATTAACACTCGTGTTCATTGATTGCATGTGATTGTAAACTCTTTGTAGGTTCTCCTGAGCTTTCTCATTAGGAAGCACAGCAGGCCATTCACTTTGATGAGCACTCTTTGTTTTATTTTATTTCATTCTATCACAATGGAGATCTGTTTTTTCAGTCAGTCCATGAAATCGAGCCTGAACCTCTACACAGACTCCACTCAGATTTCTCCATCTTTGAAATCACCGGTTTTCCATTTCCTTCAGGGGTAAATAAACCACTGAAGTCCAACCTGAGGTGAAATTTTGGAAATCAGGCACCTTTGCAGGTGCCAGCTGAGGCAGTTTGTGCTCAGGCTCCTCCTTGGGTGGGAAGTTGCATCCTGAGCTGTCCAAGGTGTTCCAGGGGCTGCAGCACTGAGGATAATTGAGCATAATTACAATGGTTAAAATGCCTACTTAGCCATTCCTCATTGAATATGCAAATTACCAAACCTACATTACCATCTCAGCAATGTGTGATTCTGTACCCACTAGTGTTTATTTGCAGTTTGAACAGTTTGTTTCTGAGAGAACAAGAAGAAAAAGAAATAATCTTTCAAGCTTGTCCATTAAATTATTCTACCAGCTGTCACCTTATTAAAAAGCCTGCAGTTATTAATAAAACTACTTTAAAGCACTCACCAGCAATTGCAAATTTAAGGAGAAGCTCCCTTTCCTCAAGGCTTCCTTGGAAAGGTTCAACCTCAAATCCATCTCTCTGCTCCTGCCAATATTCCTGCACGCAGCACAGCAGAACCTAACAGGGATAGGAATGCAGATTTTCAGACCTGAAGGTGAGGAGGAACAGGATGGATTTGTTCTGAGGTAAAACCTGCCAAAACACCTTAAAAAAATCTGACACAAGCTGAAATTCTAAATAAACATTTGTCTTCTTGCGCATTTTTAAACAAATGGTGTAAACTAAGAAATAAACCAGAGAGAAATAGAGAATGTGATTTATAGGAGATGGAGGAAATGAAAGAGAATTGTGAAGCAGAAGATGCAGCCACCTTTGTGCACCATAGCGTGGAATATCAAGATTTATACGAAAATGTAATTCTAGGTCAAGTGGAGTCAAGACAGTAAAAATTTATTACCAGCCTCCATCATCAGAGATCCTGAGCCGAAGAAAAAAACAAGAAAATTTTACAAAACCAACAAAAATGACAGCAGAAATCCCCTCTCACACACAGGCAAACAAAAATAAACTCAGAAATAAGTGATGATGTTAAACTCTTCAATTTTGCATCACAGAAATAGAGATGAATTGTGACATCAGGTTGGGAAGTTGATACAATTTAAGGTGCTGGGTGGTTGTCAAAGCCCTGCTGGTGTGGATTTTGCTAACTCTGCTCATGGAATTTATTGAGTTGCTGTCCAGAGCTCATCCAACTGGAATTGGCTCCATTTCTGTCCATTTGTTCGGAGCAGGAAACAGAAATGAAACTACTGCTGGATTTGAGCCACGACTATCTCAAGTGTGGGGCAAACGAGGTAAAAACCAAAGTGAGACCCAGAACAGAAGCACTGTGGAAAGCCTGGAAATGGGGAAAGGAGACAAACTTTCACTTTGCAGCACTGCTATCAGAAAGGAGGGGAAAAGCTGCTACACTGCTCCTATTTCTGAACTGGGAAAGCAGATCCCTGTGATCACAGCCACCGTGATTCTCCCCCGTTTAAAAAAAAAAAAAAAACCAATCCCACAGCATTTCCTTGAAGGGAGAAAGACAGAAAGAAAGAAGGAGAGGAAGCAGAGAGAGTTAGCAGAGAAAAGGCTTTTTTGAGATGTCTCTGTGATTTTTGCCAGCGAAGAGAAGGATGTCTTTCCTCATCCCAAATGAGCAGTTCATCGTGTCCATGTGGGAATAAAGGCAGTCCATCCAGCAGCAGGCACGGTGTTCATCTGTGTTTTCCACTAGACAGTGACAAATTTTTATTTGGTTTTATTTCAGCATCCTGGTCATCCTTCACTTCTTACTAAACTCATCACGAAGTTCAAATTGCATTCAGCTGGTGCTGAGCAGGGGAAACAGCGCTTCCAATCCTGTAAAAGCTGACAGCATTCTTGTTCCAGCCACTGCTTCCATCACTTCCCATAAAGAAAAGCAGCACCACCAGACTGGCATCAAAAAAAGGGTGTTTTGTGTGGAAAAGCAAAGAGGAACAAAGGAATTCCATCCCACAAGGCACGTCTGTGATTTCCTTGGAAGCACCAGCAGACTTGTCATCCGTCTATTTGGATTCCTTCTCCCAGCCTTATGTCAGATCAACTTCTTTGCTCTCTATTTCCAGTTCCCACCAAAATTCGGTGTGGAGCTCTCACGCTGTTGCCCATCTCATCACAGCAATTTGATTCAGTGCTTTCAGAAACCACGAGGGTTCTGTGCTCTCCTAATTTCAGTAATCTGCAAAAGTCTGAGATTCCTACTGACTCTCACTGGAACATGGATCACAGGAGGAATAACACTCCTTTTCCTCACACTCAATCCTGAGAATAATGATAACAGTTGCAAGAAATATTTAAGAGTAACCACAAGGCTGGGAACAGAATGAAAATCAAAACAAAATCTGTAGTTTTAGAGTAATGTTGATATTAAAAATGTCTCATTTGCAGAGTCACTGGCATCTTTAGGCTCAACCAACAAAGCCTCATTCAATATTCAGTTCAGTCCTGGGAAAAATGAAGGAAAATCATTGTTTACATCTCTGTATTTTGTAAATCCTTACCTTGATACGCTGCAAATATTTGAGCTCAATTAATTCTATTTTCTTTGCATGGTAATTCCGCTTGTTTGTCTCCAACCACTTCCTCCAATTTTAAATAGATTGATAAATGAAGAGAGTGGTGTCTGACAACCATTAAGCACTAATTGCTCATTTGCAGCACGGATCAACAACATTCAAATTCAGTCAGATCAGCGGGTGAAAGAGCTGCCAGGAAAAATGCAACAAAAAACCAAAACCAAAACCAACACAACCCCCCCACAGCACCTCCCTGGGCAGCCCCTGCCAAGGCCTGACCTCCCTTTCCATGGGGAAATTGCTCCTGGTGTCCAAGCTGAGCCTCCCCTGGCCCAGCCTGAGGCCGTTCCCTCTCCTCCTGTCCCTGTTCCCTGGGAGCAGAGCCCGACCCCCCCGGCTGCCCCCTCCTCTCAGGGACTTGTGCAGAGCCACAAGGGCCCCCCTGAGCCTCCTTTGCTCCAGGCTGAGCCCCTTTCCCAGCTCCCTCAGCCCCTCCTGGGGCTCCAGCCCCTTCCCAGCTCCCTTCCCTGCCCTGGACACGCTCCAGCCCCTCCAGGGCTCTCCTGCAGGACCCAGAACTGGACACAGCCCTCGAGGGGCCTCTCAGTGCCCAGCACAGAGGGACAATCCCTGCCCTGCTCCTGCTGGACACACAATTCCTGACCCAGCCCAGGTGCCAGGGGCCTCTTGCCCACCTGGGCACCCCTGGGCTCGTGTCCAGCCCCTGGCACCAGCACCCCCAGGG
>VWZW01001437.1:213977-267958 GCA_013397115.1 Edolisoma coerulescens
CCGACCCCCCCGGCTGCCCCCTCCTGTCAGGGACTTGTGCAGAGCCACAAGGGCCCCCCTGAGCCTCCTTTGCTCCAGGCTGAGCCCCTTTCCCAGCTCCCTCAGCCCCTCCTGGGGCTCCAGCCCCTTCCCAGCTCCCTTCCCTGCCCTGGACACGCTCCAGCCCCTCCAGGGCTCTCCTGCAGGACCCAGAACTGGACACAGCCCTCGAGGGGCCTCTCAGTGCCCAGCACAGAGGGACAATCCCTGCCCTGCTCCTGCTGGACACACAATTCCTGACCCAGCCCAGGTGCCAGGGGCCTCTTGCCCACCTGGGCACCCCTGGGCTCGTGTCCAGCCCCTGGCACCAGCACCCCCAGGGNGGGGATATTTTGCTGAGCAGAGGTGAGGCCTTTTCTGCCTCTCACCCCACCCCACTCCACCTGCGAGGAGACTGAGGGTGCACATGGATTTGGGAGAGGACACAGCCAGGACAGCTGACCCCAAATGACCCCAGGGATGTCCCACACCATATGGCATCATGCTCAGAGTCTGGAGATGGGAGCAGAAGAAGGAGGAAGGGGGAATCTTTGGGGTGATGGCGTTTGTCTCCCCAAGTCACTGTCAAACGTGATGGATCCCAGCTTTTTTGGGGATGGCTGAACACCTGCCTGCCCACAGGAAGTGGGGAATGGATTCTGGGATTTTCTTTTCTTGTGAATGTGGCTTTTGCTTTACCTATTAAACTGTCTTCACCTCAACCCACAAATTCTTTCCCTTTTACTCTCCAATTCTCTTCCCAGTCCCACTGGCGGGGATTGAACGAGGGCTGGGCGGGGTCAGTTGCTGGCTGGAGTTAAACCCCACTCAAAAAAAGATCTTGCATGGCCATGTCACAGTAATTTTGCAGAAAAAAGCCCAAAATATTTCAATTAAGACTGTTGGCCCACAAAGCCACCAGAAGATAGAGCTTTGCTCCTGTGCTGCTTTAATAGACATTAAAATTATAAAGAAATCTGTGAATCAAAGAAAAGTCTCTATTTTCCTACTAAAGTGTCTATTTTCCTACTAAACCTTTTAAGTGGCAGAGAATCTGTCACTCTGAAAAACTGAAATGATTAGGCTTTCAATAGACTAATAGAGGTTTTTTAATACACGCAGACTCTCATTTTCAAAATGGCAAATCTAAAATTAGGCTTTTAAGCTCTCATACACGGGATTTTCAAAAATAGTGGTGTGATTTGAGACTCTCGTGAGGTTTAAAATACATTCCCTAATTAAGAAGCATAATTTCCTTTGCTCTCATGACTTGCCAAAGTTATTAGAGAAGTGTTACCAGATAGATATGACATGGGAAGTGTTTATCAATTGCTTTTTTTTAAGCATATTTGATTCTTCACTGTCTTTTCTTGGTGAGCACGAAACTAAACAGTGAAATGATTTATATCAAAGCTGAAACTTATTAATTATTACCAATCTAATAGAACAGGTACAAGAAAACATTCCAAATTTACAATTTTAAAGCATGATTAAAAACATAGTGCTCTCTATATATTAAATCTGATTTTTAAAAATTGTATGTACTGGCACAGAGGTTCTGCCAAATCACAGAATCACAGAATCCCAGAATGGGTGGAAGAACATTTTGTTAAAATGTTTTGCATTGTTCCAGGCCTATTTTCTCTGTACTGACCCAAGATTAAGGCAACCTAAATAAAATTACACCCATTATCAAATCAAGCTTCAACTTAATACATTTTTTGTGCCTGCAGGTTGTCATAAAAACTATTTCCAGATATCTTCCGAGGATGAAATGAGTTCGGTGCTGATCACATCTCTCTCTTTAGCTGTCGCAGAGCAGGAATGTGCTCCCTGTGATCCAGGAAATCTGGTGCTCCAGAACGGGATGCTGACACGGCAGGTATGGAGCCCGTGAGGATCCAAGTCTCACCTGCCTCCGAGGAGCTGCGCAAATGCTCCGTGCTGGGACCACCCAGCTGGGATTCAGCTACTTCATGACACATCCAATCTGTGCTGATGAAAGAATCAGGTCTAATTTAAGACACTTACACAACGAGGGGGAACAGAAAATAGGCTGGAGAGAACGTACAGAATGTCTTTGGTGGCCTTCAAGTGGGGTTTTTACGGGAAACCTTTCCCTCTGTGAAAATGGGCAGAAGGTTTGCAGGCTTTGCATTCACCAGGACCTCATCTGAACAGAAACATTTGCATTCTGGTAGAAAACGTAAACAGTGAGTGATTTCTGGGAGTGGTGGGCTCAATTCTTCCCTGTTGTCACACTGAATTAGCCTCAGAGGATCTGCCTTTGGCTAACACACCTCAAAGGTACCCACAGGCTTCTCAGTGTATTTGTACAGGGAAAAATACCCTTTTCTTCCCCACATGTGTCATCCCTTTTCTTTAATCTACACATCTAACATCTCCCTGCTTCCCAGTGGAAGATACTGCACAAATTTCCTTCTAATCCCACTTTAAAAGACTGACCAGCTGGGGAAGTCCTCAAGTTTGAAAATTGCATATTAAAACCAAAGTGTTACTACGGAACAGCTTCTCAGTAGTTTATCTGTGACAGGACTTTTTTCACAGGGGAAATTCCCAAATGTTTCCGTGGCAGTCTCAAACAAGAGTTTTCTTCCCTGGTCTGTGGCTAAGCCTGGCTGGCTTCTGTAAAAGGGTATTATCTAAACTAATGTCCAAAGAGAATCCAACATTTTCTCCAAAGTCAAGGGAAAACCGGGCACTGCCAGAAGTCAACTCATCGTCTGTGGGATACGTGAAATTTACATCCACTCTGTATCATTCCCATGGACAGAACAACCAGGACATATTTTGGTTTAAATTTAAAATGTTTAAATAAAATGTTTTCATGGAATCAGAGAATGGTTTGGGTTGGAAGGAACCTTAAAAATCAGCTTGTTCCCACCCCCTGCCATGGGCAGTGACACCTTCCACTATCTCAGGTTGCTCCAATCCTGTCCAGCCTGGCCTTGGACACTTCCAGGGATCCAGGGGCAGCCACAGCTTCTCTGAACCCTGTGCCATTACCTCAGTTGTTATGGTGATGAAATCATCATTTGTCTTGTCATTATTTATTCCAAATAATGCCTAGAAACTTCATTTCCAAGCAGAAACATTTCCCAGGAGTTTCAAGAAGCAGTGCCTGTCCTGAAACCCCCAAAATCTAAACAGATAAAGAGAAAATAGATGAATTGGATGCAGCCACCCATCCTCATAAGCAACGTCTTCATCACGAGTTTCATTGAGGTCTCTTGGGAAGTTGGAAAGGCTGTAAACGGTAGTGACAGCGCTAAAATTTGTCCCCCATCTCCCAAATTCACCATCAGAGCCCCACCTGAGAGATCCAGCAGCAGAGGGGATTCTGTTTCTGGACCTGCCAGCCAGCTCTGGGGCCACCTACGCCTTTTCCAGCCCAAGTTGAAGTCAAACCATGACAGATTGTTTAAAAAATGACTGAACAAACAACACACATCCTGAGAAATTCATTACCCATGGCAGGATTTAATAGAGTTGACAAGATAAAATAATTGATCACTGTTAGGAGAGGGCAATAATGTAATACAGAGATAAGAATATCTTTCACCTGAGCATTTTTAATTTAGTGGCTTAATTTAATATTTTAGGAAACTAATTTAATTTTCTTTGCTTCTGTTTTGTGGATCCATCATCATGTTTTAATCATTCTGTTTGATTTTCCATTTTCCATTAGTTTCTGTCAGAGCAGCACTGCTCTACGACTTCAGTAATCTAATCTGCTTGATTTTTTCCTTGTTGATTTATAATTTCAATTTAAAATTTGTTTTGTCCTTTAATAATTTAATCTGGTGAGTAATTTATGGTATTGCAGACAGATCTCTGTAACAGGAGACAACAACCTCCCTCTCTTCTCAGAGATCACCTTTCAACCCTCTCAAAAACATTAGGAAAATGAATAAACTGAGGTTAATTTGTTTATTCTGAAGGGAGCCCTCTGAATACCCATGGATTCTTGACACACTGCTGACTCCTGCAAGGATTATGGAAGTGCTTCACAGTGGATCTCAGAGTCACAAGTTTTCAGCATCATCCTCTACAACCATTCCCTTACTCTGGGCTTTGCCTAACACGATTCACTCACAAAATCATCTCTCCCAGGCAGAATCCCTGTGTCAGCTGATGTCAAACAAATAAAATTAAAACAAATGCATCGGCCAGCTAAAAATTGAGGTTCTTTGATAAAGATGCTGTTGCAAAGCAAGGAGGAAATGGAGAACAGGAAAGTTTTGATTTGCCACTAATAAAATCAACTTGACCGTTGTGGGAAAACCTAATTTATTGAGTTTGTTCCTATTTACTTCCATGGGATTCTGCAGCAAGTTATAGATTGTGGTAATGACTGAATGTATCCATCTTGCTGAGGCTCAGGATTTGGGGAATATAACATTAGAAGAGAGCAGGAAAAGGAGCACTTTCCACAAGAGTTTGGCTGGGAGTTAAAGCTGCAAGTCTTCACTGTAATTTTCATTTCTCTCACTTGCAGACAGCAGAGTGGACTTTTACTCTCAAGTCAGGGAAAAATCATTGAATTAAAACCAGGTAATCTCTTGGAAAGGTTGTGCAGGACATTTTGAGAGCTGCTGTTACAATGTCAGAAGACTGAATGATAACACAGAGGTGTCTAAAATCAAGAAATAACGATTTCAGTGAGGTCACTTAGGCAGTGGTAGCTGAGATAATTTAGCCTGCATGAAAACCTTCGGATGTCACAAAGTTCTATATCACAACAGTAAAATTTGAAGTGTTTTCATTTTTTTTTTTTTATGTCATAGGAAACTCCATGCCTGGAAAATATCAGTATTTTTACTCTACTGCTGGTGGTTTGAATTGCAATCCCATGAGTTTTTCCATCAAGGATTCCTTGTCATCTTCCCTCACTCCATCCTCAGAGCTGCTTCCAGTCCAAGCACGGATGCTGAGTGCTGGTATCATCCACCAGGCTCTTCTTCCACTTTCAGTTCTTCCCACAGTATTTTAATTTGGTTTCATCAGTGGGAAATAGGTTCTGGGTGCTGGATTCAACTGAGAGCATGTTCCTCTCCCCCCAAAGGAGCACGGATGGAGTGACCCCCAGGTGTCTGAAATTCCAGTTCCAGGAAAGATCCTGCTCAGCTGGAACCTGCTCGTGGACATGCAATTGCAAAAGGATGCCTCTTGCTAAAATCTGTGTTTAAGTCCCAAGCACATGGGGTGAAGATTAACTTGAAGAAAAGATTATTGGATGTTTCACTGGAGTGAAAAGCACTTTTTTTTTTTCCTTGAGTCTCTTACAGAATACAAATTATTTCAGTGAGGGTCTCCTCTCTTCTTCAAGAATCTCCACCTAAGGCAGGTGGCTTTCTGGAACAATTTCATCCAAGTGGAATTATTCAAGTTCAGTATGAAAATTAGAATTAAATACAGGCTCCTGTGTGGGAAGTATTAAACAACCTGAATAACAAGGAATGGTTCCTCCTCCACTAATAACACCAATTTACTTCCTTGCAGTTGCAGGAGGAACTACACCATCCCCAGCAGCTTGCCAGGAAGATCAGGCTTTTATCAACACCAAATTCCTCATTTTTTTTTAAGATAAGAAACAGCTGAGAAACAATTGTGAATGTTCTGTTTGCTTATGAAAAAGAAATTTCTGTATCCATAAATCTCCTGGCCATATTTGTGAACCAATCTCGTTCTAGGCACTTGCATCCAAAAATTAAGTTTAGTGTCACACTTCCTACTGCATCTGCATAGGACAATCAAATGTTGATTTATAATCACCTAAATGAAGAGGTTTGGGACTCATCACTCAATGTACGTTAAGATTAATATTTGTTATTTCCTATATTCAGGCACTTTCTGTTGAAGTGCTGAAAAATGCATTTGTAGCACAAATGTTCTTAGAAAAGAACAGCACCTTTTATGAACTCAGTGAGGTTAAATTGCAACACAAATTAGCTAATGAAGAACTTAATTAGTAATTCTTTAAACTCAAGCACTTAATAGGGCAAAAAAGGAATAAAAATTCCTAGACCTTCTGTGAAAAAACACCTCAACACTGTATAAATAAATGCAAAAAGCCAAATCACTGTAGAAAAGCAAGAGGTTTTATTTCTTAAAATGCAAACTGCAAATCCCCAAATATCTACACAGTTTAATCAAAGGTAAAAACCAATGCCATAAAGTGCAAGCAAAACCTAATTCTGCAGAATATATGATATTTATTCAGAGCCCAAGAGATGAATTTGTACAGATTCTCAATACTTGGCAGCCAACATGACCTCAGCTGTGACCTGTTTTTCCAAGGCATCATTAGAGACATAAATACCTTTCAATAATCCCAGTCCCTCTCTTTGGGAATACAATTCACTAAATGAAAACCAGTGCCCAACAAGTCCTTCAATTCAGAGTTCGGAAATACCTTTGTGGACTGAAGTAAATCACTCAGCACATAAAGGAATGTATTTACATTCCAGAGAAATGAAGGGAAGTGCAAGAGAATTGTTCTGACCCTGGTCTCCACCAACAAACAAATGTGGTGTTTAAACAGCCTTCTGAATCTAAGGAACTATAAATGAAACTTTTTATGGTGGTTTGGCTACGGTCCTTCAAGGGGAATTCTAAAAAATTCCCTCCTTTACCTCTCTACCACAACAGTTCCCATTCAGCCTCTCTTGGCTCCCTGAGCAGAACATCATCAATGATTTTGGAGACTCCATCCCTGCTCTCCCAGCACTGGGATCTCTCCAGCCATGAAGAGTCCCCAGTCTCTAGTGATGTTGCTCCTCAGTTTTTACAGAATCACAGAATCATTGGGGTTGGAAAAGATCTCCAAAATCATAGAGTCCAGCCTTTGACTTATCACCAGCCCGTCAGCTGAGTGCCACATCCAGTCATTCCTTGGACACCTCCAGGGACAGGGACCCCAAACCTCCCTGGGCAGCCCCTTCCAGTGCCTGACCATCCTTTCCATGAAGAAAAAACATTTAGATACTACAGAATCCAAACAATGTCACCATTCCCATGGGCACACTTGTTCCTTCTATGAGTCAGTCAAATCCCCAGATGTGAGGGTCACACGTGGGGCCACAGGCTGGAGATGTCCAGTCACATATGAGGAGAGCATATCTGCTCCAAGACCATGGGATTCAGCTGCCAGAGGGGAAAGTAGGGATGTCTGGAGCAGGAACAGCTGCTGCTGCCGGGTGCAGCAGGCACAGATGGGAACAGGAGGCAGAGCTGTCAGACAGGAGTGTGTGGAGGGGACACCTCAGGGAATGTGTCAGACATGGCATGGCAGAATCCAAGGAGGAGACAGGTGTTGAAGGATCTCACCCTCACCACAGGAGACTCCACAGGCCTGCTTGACATCTGCGGATACAGAGGAACAGCAGAAGGTGCTACAAATCCATCTGGGAGCAGAGTGCAGTGGGGAGTTTTAGATCAGGCAAGAAAGATCCAGTGCCATGAATTCCAGCAGTCTGGTGATCTACAACTTGAACCACATCAACAGGACAAAACAGGAGTGGGGTGAGAGCCCTGCCCAGCTGTCTCTCCATGGACCTCCCACCTCCAGACATCTCATGCAGGTGTTGGCAGGTACAGAAGGCTCGTGCTATATTGAGAGGCAGCCAGTGCCACTCACTTCCAGTGTCACTGATCTCCAGTGCCACTGGTCCTCAGTGTCACTCATCTCCAGTGTCACTCATCTCCAGTGTTCTACAGCTTCTGCACAGCCCCGTGTCGGGTGGATTGAGTAGGTAAAGAAAAACTCTGCTTCCTTCTGTCTTACAGGGACCTGCAAAAGATCCTATTCAGCTTCCAAACCAAATTCCCAGCTCTGGAGTCCCAGCACAGGGAGGACATGGAGCTGCTGGAGAGAGCCCAGAGGAGGCACCAGGATGAGCAGAGGGATGGAGCAGCTCTGCTGGGAGGAAAGGCTGGGAGAGCTGGGATTGTTCAGCCTGGAGAGGAGAAGCTCTGGGGTGACCTCAGTGTGGCCTTGCAGGGCCTGAAGGAGCTACAGGAACCATGGAGAGAGACAATTTCCAAGGGCTGGAGGGACAGGACCCAGGGAATGGCTTCCCAGTGCCAGAGGGCAGGGCTGGATGGGATATTAGGAAGGAATTGTTCCCTGGGAGGGGGGGCAGGCCCTGGCACAGGGGGCCCAGAGCAGCTGTGGTTGCCCCTGGATCCCTGGCAGTGCCCAAGGCCAGGTTGGACATTGGGGCTTGGAGCAGCCTGGGACAGTGGAAGGTGTCCCTGCCCATGGCAGGGGGTGGGAATGGATGAGGTCCCATCCAATCCAAGTAATTCTATGACTTTGCGTCTCTCTTCATCCCATGTGTCCCTTCAGAGCTTCTCCCATATCTATGCACTGCCTGGCACTTTCTAACCATTGCTAATTATCCCATAAATATTTAATACCCTCCCTCCAGACCGTTCATCGAGAGGCTGAGTTGGGACAGATCCATGGCCCTTTGCTTTGTCTTCCTGTTTGACACAATCTGAAAATTATTGGATTATGGATATAACTTCTGCCCACTATCACATACCTGGGCATGACCCGGGCCAATTAAAATAAAATTAAGCTCCAGAGGCCCAAGCTATCACTCATTATTAAGGTACTGGGAAAGGAAGAATATTTTTAACATATTAAGAATTCCTGAAGCTTTAATACAACTTATAGCTGTCAGAAAAAGATAAAGTTGTAGCAAAAAGATAACATATCCTCCTAAGTGAGCATGTGGTGTTGCTGTAGAAGACTCTGTTCCTTTACACTTGAGATGTTTTTCATTACAAAACTATGGAGTAGCAAGGATCAGTAAAAATTGAGAAATCATTTAAAGACTCATTTACTTTCAGCTGAGCACAGGGAAGAAAGGCCATTTTGGGTTGGAGGGGAAAAGAAAACTTGAGGAAGGAAATAAAACTAGAAAACAGAAAAAACATCATGTCAGCAGAGATAAAAGTTTAGTTCCTGGCATCTCATTTATCTTCATAACTCGATAAAGGAATATAATGGATATTCACTTCCAAATTTATTTTATACATATTTGTTGATAGGGATGTGATCTTTTGACTTTTTCCTAACCTTCTGGAGATAAACATCCTTAAAACAGGCCCTCCAGCACTTTCAGAAGCCAGCCTTCCATCTATAATTAACAGTGTTTTCTTCTTCTTCTCAGAGTTTTGACCTATCTTCTACATGGATTTCAATAATACTGTTTATTAGGCTCTTTATTATGTCTAATATGTCAGACAGTCTGTCACAAACACAGCTTAAAATGCAATAATCAGGAAAAGAAAGTCACTGGTTTTATCAAGCAATAACTCCCCAGTCAGAGCCTGATCTGTGCATACATTATTTCCTCACACAATCCAAAACAAGGAGATTGTCAAGGAGAAACAAGAACTTGCCAAATATTGCCAGAAACAGTTTAACAGAAATGATAATACAGTACCTTAATTAATGTTTAAAGCTTGCCAAAGATTTAAATGAGTGAGAACTGGCGAGGTTGCCAACTAAAGTGAAGATGGATATGAGAATTACACACCTGAATACTATTTTTTTTTTCCCCTGGTGAAGCAAATATACAACATTTTTATTATTTTAATGACTTGCAGGATGATTTCCCCAACAGATTTAAAAGATATGAGGGAGAGGGTTTGACTGTCAGATGGGTCACAGCAGCCTCATTTGTTTTGGAAGCCAGGCTAAGAAAAATAAATGCCACTTGCTTCTGACGGAATACACTGCTGGGATTCTGATATCTAATTTGAATATGGTACAGAAATTCAAGGGAAAGCAGGGGGAAGAGGGAGGATTGGTACAAATGGTTGGTGATCTTTAACACCCTGGCCCAGCAGGTGCTTTCTGCAGCTGGAAATGCTCTGAGGCAGAAATTCAGGCAGGATGAGTTCAGACTGGCCGCTGAATTCTGTCTGCTCAGGCTTTGGTTGCACCCAGGGTGTTGAGACAGGTTTATATTGCAAAGCTTTACCAGCTGAGCCCACAGCTGTTGGCGCATATTGCTTCCCACAAAGGGCCACCAAAAGAGCAGGATCTGGGCTTGCAGGGCCCTCGAGGTCACAGCATGAGGGCAACAGCGTGAGACCCACCAGGGGAACATCTCTGCCACCAAATGTCTGGAAAAACCTGCCAGGGAAAGGGTAGAGAGCCTCAAGCAGAGGGTAGGCAGCAAGTTCACAAGTGGAAAGTCTACGGGGGTTAATTCACCCACGGAACTCTGCAGCACATGGAACTGTTAACATTTAACTTGCCATTTGTGGGGGTTGCTCGGAGCATTTCAGGGCATGAAAGTCAGTAAACAAACCCAAAGTCTATTATTGTGTTCTGAGGCATTGTCTGCTCCCCCGCAGCATAAATCAGTGTCAGGAACAGGGAGTGCAGAGCAGCTGCAAGGGCTGAGCACACAGAGATTTCTGCTTCCCTTAGCACTGATTTTAAGGGCTAATGGTGTCCTGGGGTGGATTGGGAAGAGCATTCCCAGCAGGGCAGGGAGGGATCCTGCCCCTCTGCCCAGCCCTGGGGGCACCTCTGGGGTGCCGTGCCCAGCTCTGGCTCCTCAGCCCAGCAGGGCCAGGGAGCTCCTGGAGCGGGGCCAGCGGAGGCTGCGGGGCTGAGGAAGGGCCTGGAGCATCTCCGTGCCCGGGACAGGCTGAGGGAGCCGGGGCTGCTCAGCCTGGAGAGGAGCCCCAGCTGAGAGGGGCCCTCGGCCCTGGGTGTCCCTGTCTGTCCCTGGGTGTCCCTGGCTGTCCCTGGGTGTCCCTGGGTGTCCCTGGCTGTCCCTGGGTGTCCCTGGCTGCAGGGAGGGCTCCGAGCAGGGCCCGGGCTCTGCTCCGGGGCCCAGCAATGGCCCCAGAGGAACGGGCAGGGCCTGAGCCCAGCAATTCCCTGCACAGGAGGCACAACTTCTGCCCTGGGCAGGGCCCAGCCCTGAACAGAGCCCAGAGAGGGGCTGGAGTCTCCTCCCTGGGGATATTCCAGAGTCATCTGGACACAGTCCTGCACCCTGTGCTCTGGGATGACCCTGCTGGAGCAGGGAGGTGGCACCAGTGACCCACTGGGGTCCCTTCCAGCCTGACCCATTCTGTAAAACCAACTCAAACACCTTGGAGAGCACGAGTGCCCTGCAGCACTTCAGCTTTGGTCAGCTCCAGGGGAAGCCTGCAGGTTCCCACCCTCTCTCAGCCCTTCCAGTTTTAGCTGAACCTTGAGATGTGGTCACAGTCTAGGAACAGCGATCAGTGTCTGATTGCCAGGTGGCAACAACGCCCTTTGTACACCAGCCATGAAGAAATAAGTAGTGTAACTCCCTAGAATTGGCACAGAATTGAGGGAAAAAATTTCTGCCTTTTCTCACAAAAGAACCATCCCACCATTTCCCTGTCCATGAAGGGGAAGGTGATGTGTGGGCTGCTGAAGGCACTCCTTGACTGGAAATGTAAAGGAATGGGATAGCAGCCATGTATAGGAGGGACAGGTGCCAAATGAGCAAGTCTGGTGTCAAAGGGCTACATGTCTCACTTCCTTTCTCAGAGGTCTGGAAAAATCAGGTGAGCTCAGTGAAGGACTAAACCACTGATGTGCCTCCCTCCTAAATCCACCTGCTTTTATGTCCCAATTACGCTTAATAGGACACCTGCAGCATTTCACTTAGGACAAGGAAAATATTAGAAAATGTTACCAGCCTTGGATGATCACTTTCTAATGAGAGAAGATCCTTATAAATGATAAGGGGGTAATTTTAAACTAACAGGAGGATGCAGGATTCTCCTGTCACTCCACATTGCAATTCATGGAGTCTTTCAGGAGAATTTTTTAGCCAGTCACCTGCCAAGTCCCAGGAATAACCAGCACTTCATCCCTCACACAGTCCCTGTATCCATATCCCATAACCATTTCCCATTCTGCTGCTTTATTAATCCCTAGGAGCACATCAAGAACTTGTTTTGGATCCCTTCCCAAAGGAGGATGCTGGCTGCCAAGAGGATCCCCACACATATGGGGCTGCAGTCCCCTCACACTCATGTTCCCACATGTCCCCTGCATCCAAAAACCCAGAAAAAGTGGGCAGATTTTTCTGAGGCTCCTCTGCTCAGCTGCACTTGTTGGAGTTAGAATTACAGATTTATTTAAAAAGCACCTACAGAGGAATTTAAATTCGATTTCTTCTGGCAGCAAAGTTAATGGGGGATTTTTTTTCCCTCTCAGAGCTGTAGGTTTCTTACCCTCAACAGTCAGCAAACATGAGACAGGTTGCCAGGTAAATTGTTTTCCCACACATTCAGCTCTCCCTCTGTCTCACATTCTCACAGACTTCAGGCTCCAGGAGAGGAGAGGGTAGAATTCTTTAGCAGATTCCTTTTGGGACACTTTGAACCTTTCAAAACATTAATCCCATTTTACTGTCACCAAATCCACAGCACGAATTATGTAAGGACATAATATAGATGGACATTATATAACTCCAGCCACGGGCAGTGTCTTTTCTCTTACTGTGAGAAGCCAAGTGGAGGTTTTCCGATCCTAATTTCACATTTTAGTCCAGGACTAATGTTGGAGTATTCTACAATTACTCAAAGACACACATACACAAGGCTCATAATTAATTGCATTTGTTCCTCATCATCAAAAATTCTGAAGAGAACAACACAACACCTGAAGAGGTTTCAGTGATTTCTTAAGGACATTTTAGTACAAAATATTTTCTGATGAAATCTGTCATATTTGGGACCAGCTGAAAGGGTTTTCCTTCACCACTAGGTCTTTTGAGATTTCAAAAGTCCTGTCTTCCCTCTGCCAAGTTCAGTGCAGCAATTCAGAAAACAACTCCAAGAACAACAAAAAAAGTTGACTTGACTCCCCCATTGTGTAATTTCTGAGTTATAAGAATACATATTTTTCTTAACTCTATTGATTTTTTTTTTCTTTTTAGTTAGTGCTTGAAACTTTTTTAAGGGGAAAAATGCAAAATAGTCACTAAAAATGAAGTTTTATAGATCAAAATAGTAAAATAGTATTTTGTATTTGCCCAGGGTGGCTGTAGGAACACCTCCATCCCTGGAAGTGTTCAAGGACAGGTTGGAAGGGGTTCTGAGCAATCTGGTCTTGTAGAAGGTGTCCCTACCCACAGCAGGAGGTTGAAAATGGATATTTAAGGTCCCTCCAAACCCAAATAATCCTGTGATTCTGTGATAAATATGGAAATGACCATTCTGAAAGCTTTTTCCAAACCATTTACAGCCAGGCTACTCATTGCCACCATATCTGCTTTCTACCGAGTTTGGAATATTTGGAGAAAAAACCCATCAGAATTCCAAAATAAACAGAAATATAAAAGGAAATATGAGCTTCTCAATTAATTGCTGACAAGCTCCATTTGAAACATCCAAATCCCAACATCTGATTGTTTTCTGCATCACGTCCCATCAATATCCTGCAGCCAAACCTCCCCATTTCTACAGTGCTACAAGGAGAGTATTTCCATAAGAGCCATCTGAACTATGGGATATAGAGAAACCAGGCCAAAAATGCCCAAAAATGGGATATAAACAGCCAAGCCAGTAGAAGAAAACTCTGAGTTGAAACTTTTTTCGAAAAGGTGTCAGGAAACTATGTTTGCCTCAGGGATCTTTATTAATACTGGGAATAATCTGTCCCCCAGACCCAGGTGGAATCCAGCAGAAATCCATGTCCAACACCCACTCAAAACTGAGGAAATGCACTTTGCTGCTGATTCAGCTGAAACTGAGACTGCCCAGTGGGTGCCTTGTCCAGTGGGAAGAAGGGAATGGTTATTCCAGGCCGAGAGAGTGAAAATGTGAGGGAACATCACACTTTCTCTGCCTTGTTGCAGAGCAGATGATTTTAATAAAATGCACCCAGTGCTCCAGCACGCTGCCAAATCCCAAGCTGAAGATTTGGAAGTACCTGTCTAATGACTGAAGACAGAAATGAATTCACAAGTTCGGTGCCCAGAAGTGCAAGGAAAAAAACCACCACCTGGTGTGGACGGCTGACAAAAATATTCCCTTATCCCCTTTGCAACAAACGGGGAGTGAAGAACCTTCCTTCCCCTGCTCGTTCCCTGAATGTGAAATGACAATGGAGGGGTTTTGCTGCCACGTTCCAGGCAGATTTCAGAGTGAAAGTCTGCGTGTTCCCCTCGGGAAAAAATGCACAATTTCCAGGCCAGGAGAGTCTGGGAGCAGGGCACACACGCACAAGGTTGGAAAACGAGATCCGAGTGAAATGCAAAGTGTGGAGAAGACTGAGGGGACAGTTGAAAGGAAAATCTGTGAAAATAGGGAAAATACTTCTGCTTTATGGCTGTGTGACAGCTGCTTTCCTTCCCTTCGTGACTGCAGCAGGCTGGAAGTGGTGCAGGAGGAATTCTGGACCCCAGGAGCTGGCAAGAGTCCCCAGGTCTTTGCAACGCAAAGGGAAAGGAGCAGGTCATTAAACATCCTTCAAAATTGCCAGGAATGCAAAAGAAATTATTTTTGTTTTGTGTTTGGTGGCCTGGCAGGGGTGCAGCTCCAGATCAGAGACAGGGTGCAGGAGATGAGCAAAATCCTGGGATACTGGTGCCTGGTGTGGGAAAATACATGGCACCACGACAGTGGGAACAGGGAATGGGGTCAGACTGTTTAAACATCTCCTGGGAAATCAGGGCCACCTCAGATGCATCTTTTGGTGTATCCCGTATCTGTAGCACAGCTAAATATCATCAATTTGCAATGACTGGACACAGTTTTGATGGGATCCTATGGATATTTTGCAGGGAAATTCATATATTGCAGGTAAAGCCAATAAATAAATAGATCCACTGAGGTGGGGGGAAAGGTTTTATTAACAATTACTGAGGCTTCCCCATATTTCCTTAAGAAGAAAGGTTTATGCAGTTATACAATCTGCCTGCCTGTCTTGTCCTTCTGTCCAATTGTTTTTGAACCTTTCACATGAGATCAGCATATTTGGAGGCACTGGGCAGGCAAAGAGGGCATCTGTGCTGGTGGGGTAACCCTTGTGTCCCTCGCTGCAGGAGCAGGGAACTCGAGGAGTCTGTAACACAGACAGGTTGTTTCAATCAGGTTAGACTCCACGACCATCAAAACTCTCCTGAACACCATCACACCACTTGTGCAGGGAGTTTCTTGTCACCTCTCCACCCAGCTCTACCTGCACAGAGCTCTGCCAGTGTTTTGCCAGCATAAATCTAGCATAATTCCAGCACAGCAGCCTAAACCAGGAACACAGAAAAAAATCCCTGATGTTACTTTGGGCACTTTGAGCTGAAAAATGACAAGAAATTTGACATTTGGTTCTTTTGTGCTCTGTCTTTACACTACAAGAAGAAATATGTCAGTGAGTAACCACAGAGCTGCAACAATCAAATGCTGCAAATCTTATGATGTCCATAAGAAAGGAGAAGGGGACTGAGACAATTTTGGGGTGCTCTGAAGTGACTGAGTGGCTGCTGCAGAATTCCTTGCAGGCATTTTGGTGCTCAGGGTTTAGCCCTAAGCTTTTCCACCCTCATGCTTTTTACAGACCACATTCACCAGCAGGACAAAGCACATCAACCAGCTTTTGCAAGAAGAGGTGATCTGTGCAACACCTAAATGGCACCATCAGCAAGCCCCAAAATACACTATTACACAATTCATCAGCTCATAATTACCTCAGTGCCTCCTCAAAGTAACTGGTGGCCTCTTGTCTCAGTGAAATTATTATCATTTCCTATTTGCATCACCATAATAATTTATTAAAAGAGGTTTCCAGCAGAGATGTCCTGTTGAGCAGGTGTGAGCTGGAGCTTTTGCTTCCCAGAGCCTGAGCCAGAGGGGAGAGGGGTTTGACTCATTTACCCAAGGGAGGGTACAAACTTGCAGCTCCCCAGGGAGTTTTTTTCCTGCCAGCCCACAATCTGTGTTAATTTCTCCAAGTGTGATATAAGAAATACAGCAAATATGTAATATCTGCTGGAGCAATGGTAGGAATAAACAGGAGACCTGCTGGGATTTACAAATCATCTGTGACAAGTGAACACAGCACTCTGTTTCATGGAAACAGTGAATTGGACACTTGCCTGATTCAGCAAAGAAGCTGTCTTTATAATTTGCATTTCACTTAAATTTTATCTGTCCCCTAGTTTTATTTCCAAGAACTTGGCTTTCATCAGACTGGGGGGGTTTTTTCCACCCTCTCCAAACTTCATTTCCCTTGAAATAATTTTTTAAAAGAGATTTTTTTTATTTACCCATTGTCAAGCATAAGAACTAATTTGATTCATCATCAAACATAATCATGATCCAGAACAGAGCTGAAGGATTCAATCAGTAGTGAAAGCTGACCAGCCAGTCTTCAATTCACATCAAAAAAAAAAAAAAAGATGAAACTTTCCAGTCTACTGAAAATAGAGCTGGCATTTGGGCATGAAAGGCACGCAAGGAAGGGCCTATTTTTAAAAGGAATTATCACGAGTCCAAACCCTTAAAAAATAAAATATTTTTTATTTTGTGAAAGTCAAATCCACAGGGAAAAAAACCCAAGCCCTCGATGTATTCCACCTGGGAATCCTGGAAAGGATTCCAGGGCATCCTGGTGGTGGGCAGGGGCAAATGTTTTGAGCACGATTGCATCTATTGGCCAAACTCTCTTTATACAGGTGGCCTCTGTCTCCACATTTCTCCATGATTAGGGTCAAATGCCATGGTGTGCAGTCACTGAGCTGCTTATCCCGGGGGTATTCATCTCAAGTGAATGCCTGGTAAAGTTTTGCAGCTGCTTTGCAGTGCTGGAACGTTGGCAGAGCTGGTCTGGAGGACGGAGATGTTCTGTTTGCTCCCAGATTCATCCAGCTCGTTCACTGAGCAGTGCAAAGATGCATTTTTTGTAACACACAAACACATCTGAAGCCCCACAGAGCCCTGGTGGGCTCTGCTTCAGTGGAACTGCTCAGAGGAAGAGATCATGGAATCACAGAATGGTTTGGGTTGGAAGGGGCCTTGAAGATCATCCCATCCCACCCCTGCCATGGCAGGGACACCTTCCACTGTCCCAGGCTGCTCCAAGCCCCAATGTCCAACCTGGCCTTGGGCACTGCCAGGGATCCAGGGGCAGCCACAGCTGCTCTGGGCACCCTGTGCCAGGGCCTGCCCACCCTCCCAGGGAACAATTCCTTCCCAATATCCCATCCAGCCCTGCCCTCTGGCACTGGAAAGCCATTCCCTGGGTCCTGTCCATCCAGGCCCTTGTGAATATTCTGTTTCCATCTTTCTTCTAAGCTCCTTTAAGCACTGGAAGGCCACAGTGAGGTCACCCCAAAGCTTCAAAGCTTCTCCTCCCCAGGCTGAACAATCCCAGCTCTCCCAGCCTTTCCTCCCAGCAGAGCTGCTCCATCCCTCTGCTCATCCTGGTGCCTCCTCTGGGCTCTCTCCAGCAGCTCCACGTCCTCCCTGTGCTGGGCCCCAGGGCTGGGGCAGCTCTGCAGGTGGGGTCTCACCTGAGCACAGGGGCACAGGGACACAACCCCAATCCCTTTCCTGCTGCCCACACTGGGGGATCAGCCCAGGGCTCAGGGGATTCTGAGCTGGGTCAGGTCCAGCTCTCATCCCCCAAATCCTTCTCCCAGGGCTTCTCCCTCTGCTCATCCCAGTCTGTATTCATCCCAGATGCAGTACCAGCCCTTGGTGGTGTTAAACCTCACGAGATTCCCCTGGGACACTCCTGGAGCTTGTCCAGGTCCCTCTGGATGCCCCCGTGGTTCAGATGAGACATTTCACCTTAACCTTCCACAGTTCCACATCTCCTGTCAGGACTGGAGCAGTTTTGGCAGGAATTGTTTGGGAGAGAACAGAACCAGCTTTGTGATTCCACTCCATATTGTTTAAAAAGTGGTTGTTCTAAAAATTCCAGTGCCTGCTGCAGATTCCTCACTCTACAGCAGGGAATTCAGTCCTTGGCAACGTGGATGGGAGATACAGTTGGGACTGATTAGAAGTGGTTGAAAGGTTTCCTATTTGTTCCTAGAAAATCACTGTGGATTAGAACAGCAAATGAGAAAGAAAAATTAAAAAATAAAACTAAACCCCCCCACAAAACCAAAGCCAGGCTTCAGGAAAGTCTTAAAAATGGCTGTGTTTTGTATGAAGAGGGGCTTTATTTAACCAAAAATGAAAACTCTTGGTGGTTTAGTATCCTAAAATTAAATATTGGGCTTCATGAAATTGCAACTAAAGAAAAATGACAGCAATATTTTTACTACAGCTAGTGGAAAAAATAGAGAGAGCTGACACTCTCAAAAAGTATTTGCATAGTGGAATTTCTTCAATTCATGGAGTCATAAGGAGAAAATAGGAAAAAAATCTAATGAAAACCAAATAATAAATCTAGGCCTAGATGGTGGACAAGGCTTTTACACCATGTCTGGATGAATCCCTGCCTGAAAAATGCATCTGTGACAGATGAAGTTAAAGCCACAGGAACGCTTGGGACAAATTGCAACACAGAAGAATTAGGAGTAACGTAAGCCAGAATTTTAATCAAATAAATAAAGTGTGCAGATGGCTGTAAAATCCAGACCACTGATTTAAAACCAGTTTTGATCACTGGGAAGGTAACAGGGAGTTTTGTGTCAGGGACAGGATACCTGGATGGGGGTTTGAAACGGTATTAATCCTAAATTTGGGTCACATTCCCTTTTCAGATCCTTTGCTCACGCTGTAAATCAGATGTCCCCTCTTAAAAATACACATTGTCATTGCTAAAATTTTTCTCTTTTAGGTGAGGACACTTTTGAGCTGTGCTGGGACATCAAAGCACTGCACAAGAGGGACACAACAAAAGAGATACAAATTCCTCTTTGTCCACAGGCCTGTCACAGATGTGAGAAGGTGAATTTCCAGGGTTTGCCCAAATGTAAAGTGACTATTTCATGACCACACTGGGGATCTGAAGGGCAGGGTTCATCCAGAAGCATATTTTACAGACTCTCATTGGATCAGCGAGCTTTGCAAATTATCATTTCCCTTTCCTGCAGCTTGCAGAAACAGTTGGTGACAAGAATTGATAATAAATTGGGCCAACATCCATTCATTTTGTTAAAATGATGTAACAGCATTTTATGCCACTTTAAAAGGAAAATATTAGAGCAACAGTAAGTTTTATAGAACATTAATTTTTCTGGAGCAGGAAGCAACTCTGGCTTTGTTGCATAATGCTTAAATGGGTAACGTGGGAAAAATTTCATCAGTACCAGACTTAATGAGAGTGCTGATGCTTTCCTAGTGCCTCTCATATTTCCTAAGTTTGCTGCCTGTCAGCCTTTCAGGTTTCTGTGTTTACCTGCAATTTTATCTCACTGTGGTAGAACAATTTACTTCAGGTACTCACATCTATCTCTCAGCCACTCTTCTTCTTTCCCTCTGTGTCTTCTTCCACACTCAAAATAAGACATCAGGTTCCAACTTTGACGTGGTTCAATCAGCCACTGAATCAGTTCTTACAACTCACACACCACTGCCTGAAGCCCATTTAACTCTTCCTAGACACTCAAGCAGTGAAAAAAAATAATATATTCATATTTTAAAAGGGGGTGAGGAAAATACTGAGGTTGCAAAAAGAGTCCTTACGTGCAAGGGAACAACAGAGCTGCTGTTTTCTGTGTAATTCCAATTAAGCCTTTCTGTGTGCATGGGTGATGATAATGACCTGGCCAGGTCTTCCTTTCTTCCCCAGGGGATCCCTGTTTCACTCCATGTACAAAGAGAAGGACAATTACCCAAAGGGTTGCTCTGTGATTTGTTTTTACTCCTGTGATTCAGTCTGTGGCCCAGCCCACCCTGCAAAATCACGACTGAAGACTGAATTGTTGCCTTTCTTTCTGGTTTATGTGTGCAGCTCGTGGCAGGTGTATGGAAGTCTTTCTCCACCAGGAAAAAGCCGTATTCGAAGCATTCCAGTGAGACTGAGCATTGGTTTTGCTTTACACATCAACATCTGGAACAAATAATTGCTTGGAGGGGGTTTTTCTCTGTCCTCTGCCGAAACAGGCAGCAGATATGACAAGTGAAACTTTTAGTAGCGTAATATTAGTCAAGATTTATTGATCTGACCACACCATGGTGCTAATTCTGTGATAAACAGAGGGAGAAGTAGCAGCTCTCCTGGGCAACCCTTTACAAAAAGAGAAAAACCTCTTTTCAGACTGTCCCCAGCCTCATTCAACGCTCAGCTCTCAATTTTGTCTGCCAGACAAGTGTCCCCTTGCAAAGGTGCCCTTTGCAACCCACCCCATCCATGATCAGGACCACTGGTGGGTCAGGAGCTGATCCTCCCACCGTGTCTGCTCACAGTCTGCTCAGTCAAACCCTCAGAACTCTAAAATTAGTCAAATACGTATTAAGATGTGAAATTGCAGGTCCCAGCTGCAGCACCAGTAATACCTGAGGATGTCAATCACCAGGACAGCCCTGCAGATCTGCCAAGGCATTTCCTTTCATCATGGTCCCCACTAAAGCATTTAATCCACCTGCTTTAAATCCACTTACTTAATGTTGTAGTTTAGAAAACCGTGACACTTAGCTGCTGTCACAAATTCCTTTCAAACTCCTGCCCTGGAATAACTGGGTGGGGAGGATTTAGAGCTGCCACCAGCAAGAGCTGAGGTGGTGCCTGTGCCCCACAGAGTCAAAACACAGGAGAAGGATGAGGGACAGCAGTTAAATGTAGGATTCTGTCTCTTAGAATGACAGACTTCCACCCTTTTCACAGAAATATTTAGTTTGGAAAAGATCTCCAAGGTCATCAAGTCCAACCTCATATCCATCTCTACATCAAATTATAAAATCAATCATTTTTCTCAGCTTTGCAAGAGGGCAGATTCCTCCAAAACCTGTGGCAGCATTTGCAATATTTTGTAGATCAACAAGTCTGGCATTTGAGCAGGGAGAAGAAAAGAAATGACATTATCATGAATTACTCAGGTAGAGCTTTACAGATTGTGCCTTCAATTGCTATCATTTACTTTTTTGGCTGAAATCCACTGTTGTGCAACTCGCTGTGAAAATCC
Organism: Edolisoma coerulescens; assembly: GCA_013397115.1. NCBI lineage: Eukaryota > Metazoa > Chordata > Aves > Passeriformes > Campephagidae > Edolisoma > Edolisoma coerulescens. The sequence goes on from VWZW01001437.1 coordinate 235,112, forward strand.
TGGGTACTTCTGGAGCATGTAAGCCCGGAGGGTAGCTGGGGAGGAGACATTGTACTTGTACTTTACACAACAGCAAATGTCATCCCATGGGCATTGGCTGCTGTGCCTCGAATGTTCAAAACAGATGGTAACAGAACCCTTTTTCTAGCAGTCTTCTCTGGATTTCAGTGGAAGGGCAAAAATATTATATCCCTTCGGCTCAGAACACTAACAAACAGCAGAAGCACTTCTTGTAATAATTCACCACTCTCCTTATAATTCTGATTTTAAATGAGGACTGTAGTCAGGCGACACAGACCTTTGAAATTACTCTTTACAAGGAAAAATTCACCATTTTTTTCCTGTTGCCACTCTTAGAGCTGGCATTTTCTGCAGCAGACCCACTGCAAAAGACTGGAAAACATGTGAAATGTAAACCTTCATATGTGAATGAAAGTGATAGCTTAACAAGTGGTGGATAGGTTCTATCTGGTTTCTGTTTTAGAATCAAGGTATCTATAAGATACAGAAGATATCTATCTATATATCTATACTATCCATGATAATACAAATGTGTTTTCAGAGCAGGAAAGGTCTCAGCAACAAAGGGAGCAAAATATAACAACTTGGGCTGTAGCTTTTTTTGGATTTTACAACTCACTCGACATCAGGAAAACAAGGATTTGGTTGATTTGGGAAGAACAGGGACAGAGCACACAAAGTCCAGCACAGAGCACTGAACAAAGGGCTTACATTGAGTGGAAAATCTGACAAGTCTGGTAAATCTGAGTAGATTTTCATGTGCTCTCCATTGTAATGAGATGCCTGCGTGCTGGAGAGCTGATGGATCGCCGGCATTTGTAGGAGGTGCGTGGCTGCAGAACCCGTGTAGCTGATCACTTAAAATACATCACTTAACAAGTCCTTGATATTTTTCTGTGCTTGGCATAGCTACAGGGTAGACACAGCAATCCCTGGCCCATCATCTCTGCCTGGTGGAGCAGTGGCTTTGCTCGTTTTCAGCCGCTACAAACTGCAGCCTGTTAAACTCAGAGCAAGAAAACAAAAATTCACTTTTTGTGAAACTCTATTTTCCCTCTCTGACCTTCATGTATTGCACTGAGACCATCAGAGCACACTTATCTTTAAGAATATGAGGAATCAGTCATGTCAATTCACCTATTCCAGGGATCTTCCCTGTGTTTGTACTGCACGGAGCAGTGTGAGCAACTTCAAGTTCCAGACACAGAAGGGCTTGAAACTGTCTCCATAATTTTCTCCACATCCACCCAGCATACAGGGAACAGAAATGCCTCTTAAGTCCTAAGACGAAAACATAAAATCTCTCCTCCTGTGTTGGGCCAGGGGTGTTTTCAAAGTGCTCCTTGTACCTGAAGGAGACATGGTACAGTTTCACTGACAACTTCTGAGATTCTCTTTCAGTTAATGGTAGAGGTGTTTCAGCAGCCAAATGTGAATTTATTCTTTTTCCTTCTGACATTTGGATCCGTGAGTGTTCCCTTAAGAGGGATTTCTTATAAAATGGTGCAAATCTCCATGTTAAAACCGTGGAGCAAAAACATTTTGGCAGGAAGAAAGTTAAATGGAGAGGTGTGGAGAGGGGCAGTGCAGCGGGGAGTGCTCCTGGTCTGAAAGAACCCGTGCCAGAGTTGCTGCACAGTTTCTGTACAATCCCCTTCTCCCCTCAGTTATCTTCCCTACAAAACAGGGACAAAACCAGGTTCAAGTGGACGGGAACAGAAAAAGCCATCCTTGTTCCACAGTCCAGGAAACAAGGGAAACACTTCACACAAACCTGTGAGAGGAGGGAAAACTGCTCCTGCTCTTTGCAGAGGAAGGGAGGAGAGCTGTTCTTTCCCTCCCCCTCTCTCCCACCTGCCCCTCTGAGGACTACAACATCTTTACTCACAGGAAATGTTCTGCACGGCTTAGGCAGCGAATATTTGCACAATGTTTGGCTCATGGAGAACGCCAGGCAGGAATTACCATTCTGTGGCAAAGCTGACTGTGAATGTTACCCGCAGCGAGTGGCACAAACCAAAAACTTGGGGATGGGATGTGACTCCCACGCCTGTAATGATAGCCCTGCAAATTCTGCTGCTTTCAAACACCAGCATCAGATACCAGATCAAGATTAATAATTGCAGCCCAGCTGTAGCGAGGACAGAAACTCGGAGTGACTCCTGTGTGCAAGTAGAGGAACCAAGAGTCAGCACTGACATAGATGTCCCTAAAATAATCCCAAATCATGAAGATTTTGCGATCACTTCCCACCAAGCATAAACAATTCACAGAGTTAAAACAAATGTTACACAAACAAACAAATGTTGAGGGTTTTTTTGGGTTTTTTTGGGTTTTTTTTAAGATGTAATGATGGGTTGTTCACGAACACATTCAGCCTGTGCTAGAGGATACTGGCTGAGAATATAAAATATGTTGCTTATTTCCATAAAGAGACATTTTTAGCTTGAATTTTAGACCCATTCAAGTCAGTGACAGCTGCCAATTTTGAAAGAGTCCAGTCAGGCCTTGCCAGAGAAACAAATATTGCCCTGCCTGGCATACCAAGGAACAATAAGAATTTGATATGCATCTGCTGCTCTCCTTTTCTCTTACACGTGCCTTACAGGCAGGAAAGGAAAGGTAATTTGAGTTTACTCACCCAGCTTTCATTGAAAACGCCCTGCTTGCATAAATCACATCCTGTTTTCAGGGGAAATAGAGGGGAAGCACAAAGCACACACGAGTGGCCATCGTGTATCAGCTGTTGTTCGAAGGGCTCTCACCCTGTGATAATCTGGTTTTCTGTGCCCTCTATGAATAAAACCACACCTGAGCTTAATGTGGTGTAAAGTCTCTCTTCAGCTCCTCCACCTTTGCTCAAATGCAGTTATTTAATACAAGCACAGAGGGTGTTCCTATACAAAACATGAAGGTGAGTTTGGAGGAGCTGGGATTGGGTCTGTAGACAGGAATCACTACCCCCCAGCTGTACAGGGTGTTGTAGCAGACAATTTGGATTTCCCAGCAGTGAAAGAAAGATGATCTTTGTGGCCCTTTATGGAAAACTTTCTGTGTCCCCACATCTCCAGCAGGAATTAATTTTTCCAGCATGGAGCCATTTGAGTGATTTCTTATACTTCTCTTAACCAACACTAATTTTTTTTTTCTACTTTTTGAGTCTGTCTTACGGCATTTACCCACTGTCTTGAAAAATATACTGCAAGAAATCTTTTTGCTGCTGTTATTTAGCTTTGGGGTGACCTCAGTGTGGCCTTGCAGGGCCTGAAGGAGCAACAGGAACCATGGAGAGAGACAATTTGCAAGGGCTGGAGGGACAGGACCCAGGGAATGGCTTCCCAGTGCCAGAGGGCCGGGCTGGATGGGATATTGGGAAGGAATTGTTCCCTGGGAGGGTGGGCAGGCCCTGGCACAGGGTGCCCAGAGCAGCTGTGGCTGCCCCTGGATCCCTGGCAGTGTCCAAGGCCAGGCTGGACATTGGGGCTTGGAGCAGCCTGGGACAGTGGAAGGTGTCCCTGCCCGTGGCAGGGGTGGCACTGGATGGGCTTTAAATTCCCTTGCAACACAAACCATTCTGTGATTTTATGATTCAGAGAGAAGTTCGAGAGTAAACTCTCCAAAATGTAATTTCTCTCTCCTCAGTGATGGAAGATGGGGCTAAAAAACAAGCATGGACTGATCACGAACATGAACTGAGCAGGAGCAGGTGAACCAGCTGGCAGTATTATAATTAAAACTTTCCGGACACAAAATTATCTGAATAATTATCCCTGCATAGAACTGCTAAGTTTCCCCTAGGAAAGAATGCCCCAAAGTGCAGTTCTTTAGATCTTGGGGATGCATTTTGAGCGTGCAATGGTGAGGGCAAAGCCCACTTTGTTTGCTGCTGAGTAGAACATCACTTGATTGGACACCTCGGTGCTGAGACAAGCCCTAGATTTAGGATTTAGCCTGCATTTCCAAACAAACATGCAAAATAGTCCTTTTATAGCTTTATTTTGATAAGGCTTCGCTCTCCTAATCAGTTGCATTGTTGGAGTGGCACTTAAAAGGAACTGGAGCTGGCAATCTAACAATAGCAAGACGCAGATAGGTCATTGAATCACCAACTTTCTGTGAGTCACCCTCAGAACAGCATAAATTACCTAAGGTAATGTTTGTTCAACGATTTCCTTTTGACAGGGAGACATATGCTGCACTGCTGGTTCATTAGGAGGTGTTTTAATTGTTAGACTTTAGTCTGGCATCTGCACGTTGCCTTTTCCAGCTCATGCTCTGTTGAATCAGCTGAGCAGAGTAGCAGGACTCCCAGTGATCAGCTCTCGGCCCAGGGGCTGGTTATTTTTGAAATAAATCCTGTCTCCAGTCTTCTAATCCTGTGCACAGACATGGGTCTCTTTGTTTTCCTCTCTGCACTCGGAGGTGGGGAACAAAAACTGCTATATTTAGTTTGGAGGATGGTTTTGCATAGAACCGAGACAAAAGGTGCTACAGTTTTCAAACTAAATTTTTTTTTTTTTAAATTGGGCTGGATGAAAACCTACATCGATTTTGAGCTGTTTTAACTGCAAACTGGATTTTAAATTAAAATGTTAAGGGCTGGACTCTGGAGGCACAGATGGCAACTGAGTCCCACAGAAAATGAGCAGGATTCAGGTGTTTCATTCCCCTACACGGCATTAAACATCTCCCACTACGCCTTCCTATTAAGCACCAAACAATCCCTTTTTTTTCCTGAACTTTATTTTCCCACCTGAGTCTTCTCTCACAAAATTAGTTGAAAACGTTGCTCCGAGTGTTGGAGATTTTTCATGGAAACGGTAAAAGGGGAAAAAATCCACAAAGGTTTAACACACAGCTGGTGGCCATCAGCTTGTGATAAAACTTTTGAGGGATGTCTAGCACCTGGATAAGGGTCATGCCTGGAATTTTTTGGTTATTTACCTGGTTCCCAGCCTTTCTGACTTTTCCTGGGACCTCGCTGCGAGCAGGAATTGCTTCCCTCAGGAGATCCTGAGGGTCCAAGCTCCCCTCCAAGACCAGGGGCATTCCAAGCACCTCATACTTCACACACTGAGCCCAGCAAGTGCCAGAAACCAAACTTTAATCTGTATCCATCCCTACATTCCCCACGTGTCAGCTCACCTGGCCGGCTTCACATCCCAGAGCACGACTGTTTGTCCTCCTCCACGGGGGATATTTAGAACACCTTTGGTAATATTGCAAAGAGGTTTTCTACTCCACTTGTGCAGCAATAGAAATTGTCTTCTGCTCTGCTTTGCAGGGATGCCGTGCTTTCATTCCAAATGCACTTTTTACCCCTTGGAAATCACTCTTTTCCTCAATAAATCAGCGCAGTTCTGGCTGACTTGTTCACAGGGGGAGACAGAGGAGAGGGAAGTTGGGCACCTTGATTTAATTTCCTCTCTGAAGTGGAGCATATTTTGATTAAGGGAGCCACGAGGAGACACTCCCTATAGGGACTCAATATTTGAAATTTAATTTCCTTCTCACTGAGCTGGATGTTGTTGTTGTTGGAACCAACAGACAGAACAGCTGACCAAGTGATGAAAGGACCTACCAGAAGGTGCTGGGAATGCAGTTTTCATTTGAAAATTCCTGCTAATGTCTTGTGGCCTTTGTGACAAAGAGTTGCAGAATTTATTATGCAGTAATTTTTAATTAAAACACATGAAGTCTATTTTTAAATGCCTAAGATAAGCTACCTGTGCAGAGGAAATTGTGCAGCAGTGCAGGAATGTGAAAAATTCCACATCTGGGGGTTTAAATTTCATTTACTGTTACAAGGCAGAGTTTTGGAGCCACGGTTGCTCCTAATTGAAAATAGGGAAGTATTTTGACCCTGCAATGGACACACACAACCCTCTTTTATTTGGATCTAGCTACACTTTCCTTCTTTCCCTCCCTCTCTGGCAGCTGCTACTTAATGAAGTTAATTAGTAACTAGTGAGTTATGCTTGACAATGATGTATATTGGGAGCTTTCATGTCCAGACTCTAGAAGTAATTTGCATGGTTAGTTAGGAATAGAAGTTTATTCTTTTAAGCCTGAATCAAATAAACCATGTAAGATGTGTAAAATTTTTCATTTAATGAAATCACTTTTACACTTCAGTGTCGGGCCAGGGTGTAGTTATAAATCTTGTTATTGAATCTCACTTGTCTTAATGGGATTTAAGGAAAACAGAAAATACCTTTCAATAACTGCACAGGAAGTTTGACATCTGCACTATAATGAAGTTTCCTCAAGTTTGCCCAATATTTCAAGACTTGATAAAGCAGAGGAAAAAACCCAATGCAAACTGTAAAACATGCAAGTAGAAAAGGAGGCCTATTGAGTCAAGTAAAGAATATAAAGCTTGGTTATTTAAATAACTGAATGACAGGGATTTGAGTGGATAGTCATCTTTTTACCACCTAAAAAACAGTTAATTAATATAAGTGAAGGATAACACTGAGCTTTACCACATTTCCCAACACTGACTCTGTGATTTTATGATGTGTTCCCTTTAGCTGGTTTGTAAATGAAGGAATTAATTGTTTTTTCCATATCCCCTTTCTTCTAGCAGGGAAAGTAAATGTAAAGGCAATTCTTGAACAGATTTTCCCTTAATGCTCATAAAATAAAAACAATACTCAGCACAGATCTTAAAGTACATCCACAACTTCTACGCTTATGGGGTTTTTTTCTGGTTATGTGCATAGTAAAGGCACATCTTGGACAATTGACTGTTCAATATTCTCTTTCATGTTGCAAGGAAGTGCAGCAAACAGACATAATCCTGGCAGTAATTCACATTAATGGTTGGCAGATGAATTGTGAATTAGCACGGACTGCAAATTGATGAATAATCAAAGATGAGCAATAAGCAAGCATAAAGCTGCTCATAATATACTTTGTTCATTATCCTGAAGTTCCCTCAGTTGTATTAATAATTCAGGGGATTTTCCTAATAAATGAAACATAGTAAATTTGGTAGCAAATCCCACAGTCCAAATAATAAGACTTCACTACAATGCCTCACTCAGTATATTTTTAAAAACTGCCAGATTCTTGCTGAGCATCATAAAATGCACAGATAACAAGGCAGTTTCACTTGCATTTTAAAAACTTTTCTCCTTTTTTCCCTAAAAAAAACCCCCAAAATTGTGGCAAATCATCTGCAGAATAACACTGTCCTCTCAAACCTGAACAGGTGAGCCCAGAGGGAAGATCTGGTAATTGTAAAAAAACCTTTGCAATTTAAAAAAATAAAGCCCTGCCTGTGAAGGCCAGGTCAGTCTATCATGCTACTGACTTTTGAAGGGTTAGAATTTGGGGTTATTTTAAACACACACTGGAAAATCTTTGGTTTCTCTCTGAGGTTTTCCCATTTCCCCACTGCACAGAAATGAAAGTTCTTTCTCATATTTTTGTAAGCATTAATTTTTTAATTTTTCCACCTATCACCTCATAAGCCTCATGCTCTGCCTCTCGCTGCTCTGAGCTGCCTTTATTAAAACCAGATTTAAGGATTTTAAAGATTTAAACTGGCTCTTTGGAAGACACTGGGTGTGAGTGCACATTCATAAAACAGGCCTTCCACCTCTGATCACAAATATTGGAGGAAAAAACGGGTTTTTCTAGGCTTTGAAATCTCAGTCTTAGGGCAAACAAAACCCAGTTGCATCTCAGCATTTTCCACTGTGACCAAGAGTTAAAAATGTCAGTGTGCCAACATTCAGAGAGTTGTTTTAATGATACAATGTAAATGGAAAACTCTCTGATGGGTCCAAGTTCTTATCTTGCTAAGCAGATATTTTATTAAGAGAGCTAAGATATTTTATGAAGAGAACAAAGTAGTTCTCAAGGACCACAAATTCACCCAGCTTGTTTAGGTTATTTAACTTCCAGTCCTTTTTATTGCTGTGTTATTCCTTGTCCTGCTGAAAGAGGATATAACAAGTGCCATGTTTTAGTCTTTGTGAGGCTTGAGGTCCTGGAAGTAGCTTTTGGGTATTTTATTTTGCTTTTTAAGGACTTTTAGAAAACCCAAGTTGCCTTTTTTCATTCAGAGGAATTAGCAATGGGTGTGATATGGAACAGTTCAAAAAATGTGTGGATGTGGCACTGGGGGATGTGGTTTAGGGGGAACACAATGGTCCTGGGTGAACAGGATTTGTTGATCTCAGAGGCCTTTTCCAACCTGAATGATTCCATGAGAATATAGATCATGCAGAAAGGGGAGATGAAAATGTGTGACATCTGTTTTTTCTGTTCTTAAAAGCCTAAAAAAAAAAGTTCTGCAGTGCATCCCGAGCTTCCACTTTGGGAATATTGGATTGAGAGACCCAGCAAAACACCTAAACCTGCAGCATAAACTCTGGGCCACCAGTTCTGATCACCAAGCCAAGGAGAATTTGCTTGGAGTGAAAGTTCTTTGCAGGAAGATCTCAACTACTGCCTGCACATCTTGACTTTGCCAGTCTTTCCATGTCAGCAAAGATCCCATATAATTACGAGCTCAAGCAATTTCTTCCCTGCCTAAAAATACTCTGATATTCCTACCTTCTGGGAAAAAAATAGTTCCGCTGGAAGCCTGCACTGTAAAACTGTGATTTTAATTAGCTCTGCAAAGTTTTGAACTGAATAAATTATTGTTATCCACAGGAAACGTTTAACATATATTTCTGTTTACTAGGATAATTAACTTAATCCCCTTCAGTCACTCTCTCTCCCCCTCTTTTGCCTTCCTCAAACTTGAAGGCAGTACAAACTGCTGTGAGGGTACTTCTGCCTGAGAGAATAGCCAGGAAATTCTCCAGAACAATCCCTGTGCCTGAGACAACTCATTTAAAGCTTTCACTAAACAGGAGAAATGGCAAACAACAATTTTCAATATGCATGAGGCACTAAACAGCAGGCAGGGAACGGTGTAGGTGGGTTTAGACAGAAAAGGGCTACAGCATCACTCATCTCCTCCTCAGGTAGACATTTCAAATAGATTTAAAACAGCAGAATCCCTTCCAGGAAAAATGCAGCTGTCTGCACTGACTCCACCGAGTCCCAGGTGAATTGTACAGCTGCAGGAGTCTGCTTGGGATCTGTCTGAAGTTAAGTGAGGGAAATCCCACCCTGAGGGCTTACATGACTGTTAGATAAAGTAATTGCACCAACTCCCTCAGAAGAATTTACAAAACCAAAGAAAGGATTGTCACTCCAAGCTCAAAGAGATGCAACTCCTCGGAAAAGCGCTGGGATTCATCCATTTGAATTACCATGATCCAAACTGTGCTATGAAATCACAGCTCCTCTCAGACCTGTTCTCAGTGGCTGGAGGTTCCCTGTTCCTTCAGTGGTGTCCCTTCCACGAGGAGCAAAGCCCTGCCCCCATCTCTCTGCAAAAGACATTTGTTTGCACAATAGTTTATTCTCCTTTTTTCCTTCTGACAAGGTGTTCCCTTCCTGTCCAAATGATCCATTTTTCCACCCTTAAATCTTATCCATTGGGCTGCTCCTCAACAAATTTTCTGTCCTGTATCAGTCTATGCTTTTTCTCTCATATTTCTGTGATCATTTGGAGCTGCAGGTTATAAGAAGGCCTCTGAGTGCTCTGGAGCTTCCTGGATTTCAAATTTCTCTGGCACCAGACCACACCTTGCAGCTTCTGAAACTCAAACAAACTTGGTGCCAGGTCAGCTGCTCTCTGTGAGGGTCCGTGCTGAGCAACTCCTGTCTAAATGCAACAGTACTGAAAACTTCTAAAATGCCAGACTGCAACCAGAGAACTGAGAAATCTGGTACCCAACACCTTCATGGGATCACAGAATGATTTAGGTTGGAAAAGAGCTCCAAGACCATCAAGTCCAAGCTGTGCCCAATGCCCACCTTGTCCCCAGCCCAGAGCACTGAGTGCCACCTCCAGGCACTCCTTGGACACCCCCAGGGATGGGCACTCCAAACCTCCCTGGGCAGCCCCTGCCAAGGCCTGACCTCCCTTTCCATGGGGAAATTGCTCCTGGTGTCCAAGCTGAGCCTGCCCTGGCCCAGCCTGAGGCCGTTCCCTCTCCTCCTGTCCCTGTTCCCTGGGAGCAGAGCCCGACCCCCCCGGCTGCCCCCTCCTGTCAGGGACTTGTGCAGAGCCACAAGGTCCCCCCTGAGCCTCCTTTGCTCCAGGCTGAGCCCCTTTCCCAGCTCCCTCAGCCCCTCCTGGGGCTCCAGCCCCTTCCCAGCTCCCTTCCCTGCCCTGGACACGCTCCAGCCCCTCCAGGGCTCTCCTGCAGGGCCCAGAACTGGACACAGCCCTCGAGGGGCCTCTCAGTGCCCAGCACAGAGGGACAATCCCTGCCCTGCTCCTGCTGGACACACAATTCCTGATCCAGCCCAGGTGCCAGGGGCCTCTTGCCCACCTGGGCACCCCTTGGCTTTCCTCTTGTTGGTCCCAGTTTGGACTGGGTACCCACCTTTTAAAAAAAATGGCCTTTCTTTTCCCCTTTCACATTCCCTAGGTCTTAATGCAGTTATTTTTAACAGCTTCCCCAAGCAAATCCCAAAATACATCGTTCGAAATCTCTTGATTTTTCCATAAATGACAATGCACGCCGTGATTGAATATGAAATGGGCTCTGAAACGAATGCTGTGATGAATTCTTTATCCTGCCTCAGGCTTTGGTACCTGCAGGTACCAAACATTTAAATACCAAGCTGCTGAAATCCCTGGTTAGAGCCTTTTCGTGTCAGCTCCACTGCAAATATTAGGCTTTTGCTGATGCTAAATAGCCTAAACCCTGAGTCAGCTATCAAAACTCTGCAGCTCATAAGGGATCAGGCTGTACTCAGGATCTCAAGATTTGTATCTGAGGTGACTTACAGCTCACATTAAGTAAATGTATTCTCAGCTCTGTTAAGAAGCACGGAAGCAGCGACGGAACCTGTGCAGTAACTTCAGCTTTGTTCATCACCTGACTTATTTACTGTTGCTAGGTAAAGCCATTTCCTGAAAGACTGAGTGAAAAATCACCCCTCCAAACCCTAAGGAACGAATCCTGCATGCAGGGAAATGCAGAGGGATGGGATGAGTCGGGGGAGCAGTGTGAAAAACCTTCTGCAGCTGTGCCAGCAATGTGTGATGTTGTTGTTCCCAGGCCAGCAGAGACTTTTTGGTAGTGCTGTTCTATTCTGTGAAAGATTGGCAAGTTTTGGTTCAATGATCATAAAAAAAAGGTGGCTGAGGGCACCCCTCTGTCACAGATTAACAGCCTTAGTTGAAACTCAGGTAGTGAACAACTTATCCCTGCAAACATAAATGGTGCCTCCAAGTGACAGCTGCCAGGGAATCACGGAAAAGATGGATTTTTGCTTTTATTTGTTCAGGGGAACAAAAAAAACATGGGCAGAGTTTATAGGTCTGGGCCTTTTGAACCCAAACAGGCTCTGAATTACAACATCCCCAGCTGAAGCTGAACAAGAATTCCATACCAACAAGACAAGAATTTCCATGCCAACCTCTCACTTCTACATTTGCAAGCTTGAGGGGAAAAAAAAAATAAAAACCCAAGAAGAAAAAAGCAATCCTGTCTGTAGCCAAGTAAATGAATTCCACCATGCATCTTTCATTTACATTTGGTGATATGAAGTTTAAAAAATACATCAACTTCAAATTATCCTGCAGGCAATATGGACACATAGGAATCCTACTCCCACACAACTCATTTGGAGGCCAGCAATATTTATGACTAAAAAAACCTTAGTGGAATTTAAACAAACACAGGCTTTTCCGGGTGAAACTTCACATCTAATTTTATTTTCTGATAAATTAACCTCAGCAGCAACAAGAGATTCAGTGAGCTGAGGGCTCAGCTGTTGGAAATGAAGCCCACGGACTAAAGCAATTTGAATGACCTAAACTTGTGGCTCTGAGAGGTAATCCCTTCAAATCAAGAACCACTTTATATTTGATAGATATTGCCAGGTAAAATCTACCAAAATGAGACATTTGTATTTTGAAAAATCAAAGTTCTTCTTACTGAAGTGAGCATTGCTCTTTACAGCTTGAGAATTTTATAGCATTATGTCCAAGTATTTTTTGTTTTGCCACCTTAGGATCTTCTGTGAGTCCATTACAGCAGAAAAATAACCACCACTGCAATATGAAAAGATCCTGCTCAGGCTTTCACCTTTGCTAGGGAAGAAAAAAATTGGTCGTGGATCCAAAGACTTCCTGTACTAAGTAGAAACGTTCTGTTTTTATTTCTGAGAAATCTTTTTATATTGTGTGGATACCCTGGCACGTGAAGAAAAATCATCACTATTCTTGTTTTTCTCAACATGTCCACCTCTTATAAAATAATATTAAAATCAGGTACCTCCAAGTGAACTTTAATTTGATTTAGAAGGATTAATTAGTTAAGAAACAATCAAAAATCCCATCCCAATATTATTTGCCATTATTTATTCTTCAATTAAAAGGTTTTGTTCTCAGTAGCAGGCAGAAAGAAGGAAAACAAAGCAGATTTTTAATCAGAATCTCACTCATAACCTGATACATAAAAGCTTAAACTGATGTGCACAGTTCCATCTCTTTTAGCCAGGAAATCTGTTCCCTCACAAATGAAAATTCCAGAATGGATATTGACCATGACTCTTCCCACTAAATACTTGGAGCTGTGTTATTTATCACTGCATAAAATGCCTGCATGATTCAGAGATCATAACTTCTGTGTTCTTCACACAAGCCTAATAAAATATGTGCACTTATAAATATAAATATATAAATATTTTATGTATTTAAATAGAGATAAAGAAATTACAGGTTTGAATAAATATGGGAAGTGGATTTAGGACTTCCTTATCATGTGTAGGTAGAGGTAAATATGTACAAATATTTGTGCATGCATGGAAAAAAACAATCTTATTAATATGTTGGATGTCCAGCTTCTCTCTGAATCTTATATTTTCCTAATCTGCATGTGTTTACCCCTTAAAAAGCTGTGCTCAAATTAAATAAATATATGGAAATAGAACCATAGAAAGCTTTGGGTTGGAAAGGACCTTAAAAATCATCCAGTTCCAACCTGGGACATTTTCCACTAGCCCAGGTGGCTCCAAGCTAGTTACAGAAAATCCTTTGGAAATCCAGGTTTCCACATTCCAGTCTGGAATTAACACAGGAAAAATCCCTTTGGAATAACAACAGAAAAATCTCTCAGGGTGTGTTTTAAGGCATAAAGAGCAAGATGAAATTGTACCCAGCATAAACTGCAGGAATGTCTTTGTACAGTAATTGTTTGATTACTGAGGGACATGAGGCAGAACACAGTGCTGCAAATTCCAGCAAAAATTCCCCGAAAAATCCCCATGAAGCCCAAGATGTTTTGATCAATACCTTCCACCAGATCCTTTTCACGATGAATTTCAAACTTTACCACTTCTGCATCAAATAATTCCACCTCTATTTTGATGTGGTGTCACGTGCCAGGGATGCTGCTCAGCAGACACATCATTAAAATCAACGGATTAAAATTAAAACCCACAAAGAGCGTGGGAGGAAGGTCAGGAAGCTGCATTTCAAGTCCCTTTTGGTCCATCTTTTATGCCTTCAATGAACACTGCCTCACATTCCTAAGAGCTGCACACACTGTGAAATCTGCAGAGATATTTTTACGGGCCTAATGAAAAGTATTATTAGTTTACGTTCTAATCTTTACTAAGTATTTTAGGAATACAATCTAATGAATAGCAGAGACGGCTGTGTTTTCACACCATAATTGCATTATGTGTAATTCAACCCCGTTGTCTCCTCACCAGATGGTGCCCTGGTAGAATTCAGTGGGTATATAAATGATGGATTTGGACTGAAATAAAATCAACCTTCGCTTGTGAAGTGCGTTTTGCATTCCAGCACTGATTCCAGGACAAAACCCTGGGATGTAAAAGCTGGGAAATCAGCAGAGAAAAATAACAAAGGAGTGTTAATAGAGCCATACAAATGAATCATTGCAATTCAGGCTCTTCATACAAGACACTTTTCTGCCTGCTCAGCTCTCCCTGATGTGGTGAGAGTGCGAGACTTAAAATTACAATTTATGAAATTTGTGGCGGGCACAATGACTGGCAGATAACATTGAGGACTGAGCAGTCAGACAAAGCCACCTGATTTGCTTGTTGAGCTGAACATATTGAGGCATTCTGCAGGTAAAGAGTGGAAAAAGCAAAGTTATAGGAGAAAAGCTTGTATTTTTCTGCCAGGAAAACTTAGACCTCAAGGATAGACACTGGCAGAGCTTGTGCAACAGTCTCAAAGTCACAGGAGTCACAGAGCTCAACAAAAAATATGTTAAAATTATAACATCTTAGTGTTTCCACCAGGACAAGCAGCAAAAAGATGATTTTACAGTGGCAAGAGTGATATGGGTTTGTTATGATCAGCTCCATGGTCCACGTTCCAAAAGGAGAAAATGGAAAATGGGAGAGTGCTACAAGAAAAAATAAATTCACCCAATGGCTGGAAAAACAACTGCACAGTGTGAGATGTGGGTATTTGACTGGACCAGCTGTGTTTGATGCATCAAGAGACCCAACTAATGTTTCTAAATATCCTGAGGATGAGAAAATAATTGATACTGAAGGGAACTTCAGTCTGGTGCAAATGGGCCTTATGAATGGTGTATAAATAAATGCGCAGCAGATTTAAGACAGTTATTTTTAACAGAAGTGTGATCGGTCCTGTGTGAAAAACAACGTGGTGCCTTCCATTCACAAGGAGATGAGGGGAATCATTTGGAATAGAAGCTTTAATCAAAGGTTCTTTTTTGAAGGATGCAATTTCAGATTTTTTGGGTGACCTTTTCAAACCTTAAAATCTCAACATGGACCAAAAGCAACTGACATAATTCTCTCGTAGAGACAGAAATCAAGGCAAAGACGTTGCTTTTTTTAAGTAAATGGACTGGGTCACAGTTGGATCCCTTAGACCCACAGAGATAAGAAATGTATGAGTTTTCCTGATTTTATGATGTCTAAAATCCAGTTTTTCCATAAAAGTAAACATCAGGGAGTGTTTACAACTTCTCAGTTATTATTCACACAGCCACCTCCAGTGAAATCTGTGTAATTTTAACTACAAAAGGTGTTCACCACCGAAGCCATTCATGGGAATTTGGATTTTTAGTAGGACGACGCCCCGTATTCGCCTTAACTCCTTAAGCACGACAAAGGCTGCAGGATTTGGCTGTTAATCCTGGGGAAATCAGCCCTCACAAGGGCTGACCCATCTCCCCAGTCCATCCACGAAAGCCCCATCAGGCTGCTGGCCCTGGGAACAACACTGTGGGGGCTGTGCATGTGCCAACGAGCACGAGAGCACAGCTGGCACTTCTAATTCCATCCCACCCAAGAGATAAGTGATCTCAGAAGTACCTGAGTTAGTTACACCGACTTCAGCAAGCCCAAATACTGAATTCCCAAGTGAGAAAAACAAAATAAAGAAGTCGGTACTCTGTGTCACGTAGAAGTATCGAAACGTTTACTTTCCATCTGGGTGCTCTCTAATTTTTCTCATCACATATTCTAATGAGGAATAATGCTCAGAACCCAGCACGTGTTTACACCTCTTCACTGTTCCAGGCCCTGCTGAGAGAGTACAACTTGTTTGCTCTCAACTTGTGGTTTCAGAAGAAATAAACCCATTCATGACTCTGTAGCACAAAGGACGTGGCCAAAATGTATTTTCTCTGAGCAGAGGGGAGAAATGGCTTTTTGAATAAATGGTCTTTCTTTCCTGGTTTACCACCACGTGAGGGAAAACATCACTTTCCTCCCACATTGCATTTCAAGACAAACTCCATTCAGACAGCGTGGAATGCTTAAAATTCCAGCTTTAAATCCAGGCTGGAGGTACTTTTGTACCAGTGAATGTGGTTCACAATAATTCTGACAACAGCGACAGTGAGAAAAGCTCTTTCCTAACAATCCTTACCACAGCATTGAATTGTTCCACAATGCAGAATGCAGAGGCTTTCCAGCACAAGAGGGGCTCGGAGAGCCTCATGTGTGTGTGTGAGAAGAGGAATTCAAGGCTGTGGAGATGGAAGGAAAGGGTAAAAAGTTGTGGCACAGTGTTTATCAATCCCACTGCTAGAATTCTGTTTATATTACGTGAAACCCTGCGAGCAATCGACTCATGAGGAGCTCTCATGTTGTATGCAAAAAATAATTAACAGAAAAAACGGGCTGAGCATAAATTCATCCAGAATTCAAGTTGTGGAAATATCAAGCCCAATGCTGAGCAGAATTAATACAGCTTATTTTTCTTACATTCACGCTTCCATTGATTTTAAATTTTTTTTCACTTTAAAAAACACCAATTTTTGATTTTTTTATTAATCATATGCCAAGCAAGCTGTTCTATGAAGATACATAGAACAGTATGGGACATAAATTCTGCAAATACCTGCTATCAGCCGTGATATCTGTGACACTCTAAAAACAGTGGATATTTTACATATATATTCACTTGTTTCCTCCAGGTCACACTCAGAAGTGCAATCCCAGAGTGAACAAAATCCTGACCTCCAAGTGACTCTTTCCAGCTGCTGCTGGATCAGTTTTAGCCCCATTCAGGGATCAGTTTGACCCTGAGGAACCCACACAGGTCTCTTTTAAAAAGCAGGAAGAGTCCCTGAGCTTGAGTGTTTGGCTGTAGGACTTTATTTGTAACCAGCCCTGAGAAGTGAAATGATTCCACGGGTTACATTGCTCACATTTTTCTCTCCATGTGCGTTCCACCAGGCAGGGAGAAGAAGTCTCTTGTTTAGCACCTCTAAATAAAGATGCTGAATAAGTGACAGCTTATTTATGAAATATTGCATCGTTTGGTACAACTACAGCTGGCACTAAAATCCCCTAAACATATGTGGTTGTTTGCAAACCTGTCCGGTGAAGGTGAAAACAATAACATGCTTTGCCTTTAACCTTTTGCACCAGAAAATGTTGGATATGAAGCAGAAAGTTTTGCAAGTTATGGGTTTGTTGGTTGGGTTTCTTTTTTTTTTTCCAATACTCTGCTTAAAATAGGCAGAGAAAATTTTATTATAAGCACACACGTAAGCAGTTTTCACTTCACTGCCTGTTTTGTAAGTGAGAGATGTTCATACAAGTGCTTGAGATCAGAGAATCATGGAATTCTGGAGTGCTTTGGGGAAGGGGAAGGAGAAGGGAAAGGTTTTTGGGATGGGGACATTAAAGATCATCCAGTTCCAGGATGGGGCAGGGGCATGGACACCTTCCACTGTCCCAGGCTGCTCCAAGCCCCAGTGTCCAACCTGGCCTTGGGCACTGCCAGGGATCCAGGGGCAGCCACAGCTGCTCTGGGCACCCTGTGCCAGGGCCTGCCCACCCTCCCAGGGAACAATTCCTTCCCAATATCCCATCCAGCCCTGCTCTCAGTTTGAGGCCATTCCCCCTTTTCCAGTCACTGCATTTCCATAAAGCACCAGGGCTCCACCTCCATGGTCCCTTCAAAGTGGATTCAGGGCTGAGCTGAAAGGCAAATTGCTAAACCACGAATAAACCATTTGCCCTTAGAAACACATTCAGGAAGAAATTAAGTGCAAACCAGCTCAGAAGGCTGAGGGACAAACTCCAGCTCTGCCCAGAGCTGGGCAGGGCACCCAAAGGTGCTCCTGCCTGAGGAGCAGAGGAGCTCAGCGAGATTTCCCCAAGCCATCCATCCGCAGCACATCCCACCTGCTGTCCCAGAGTTGTCACACAAGAGCCTGACGCCCAGAAAATTGGAATTGTTGTCCCTCCCACGTGGCTGCTCCAGTCACCTGCTGGCAGAGCAGATGGGATTTGTCTCCAGCTCGAGCCTACGTAGAACTGCCTGCCTGACAAAGCCAGACCTGAGGGGGTCCAGCACCATCTGAGGCTAAAGCTGAGCCTGAGCCTGCAGCACCATGCAGGAGACTCTTCTGACTGAGCAAGTCCTTTGCAAAAGGTGCAATTTTGCCATGGTCAGGCATCGAATGAGTGACAGAGCTGGAAACACAATCCAGAAATCCCAGAGAATCCCAGAACCAGTGAGGCTGGGAGGGATCACAGAGGTCCAGCCCCAAGCAGGGCCATCCTAGAGCACATTGCTAGGACATCCCGGATCAAAGAATCCTAATTTATAACTAACAGGGCCAGAAAGCCACCACAGGAGGGTGCAGGTGCCTCTGCCAGCCCTCAGGGGAAGAGTCTTGCTGACGAAGAGCAGGATTTCACCATTCAGTGTGAGAGTTTGATTTCTAAATGAAGGGACTCTCTGAGAAACGGAGACTTAAGACTCCCTCAATATTTGCACGTCTCCTTTCTCCACGTCCCCAGCAGTTCAGCACATCACCAGAGCTCTGCTGATTTTACTGACTGGTTGCCAGAAAATGGTACAACCAGGAGAAAACGGGGAGCTGGTTGTGCTGAGTAAGCTGCCATCATTTACTCCCAGAGTAGACACAGAGTCATAAGCACAGAAGGTGCACAAGGTCAGGCTGTCTTCCTCCATCTTCCGAGCCACTGCTTTGTTTTTAACATTATTTGGACACCTGAAGTCTCAGCAGTAAGTCTGAAGTGGAAAAACAGTCAGCATTTTCAGGGTGCAAAAGCCCAAAGCCATGTAGGAAACAAAATGTCTCCTACTGAAATAAAAGTGATGCTGCGAATTCCAGCAGCAGGAAATCCGAGCTGGAAGAACTCAGAGTTAGGTTTGAACCCCCAAAGTTTCCAAGAAAATTGAAGATCTAACTGTTTATACAAACAGGAGGTGGGGATTTTATATATCTGTAGATCAGTATGCAAGTGCACGCTGCAATTATAATTTTCTGTATATTAGCATTTAATAACTTGTGCTTTTCAGTTTATGTACACAAAAATGATATTTTAATACAGTACCATATTTTCATGACATCTCTATATTAAGCAGTTCCTCCTTTCTGTACCAGGAATGGAGACATAAAGCACAGATGAACTTCTGAACCCATTTTGCTGCTATTAGGTCAGAGGGGAAAAAAAACACCTTATGGACAGTCAAGATCCAGTTTCCCCCTGGCCTGAGAAGTTTCCCCCATCAACAATCATGAGCATTTCAGAGATGATAAAATACTACATAAATCTTCCCAAGGAACTGATAAAAAAAATGAGCAAGGTCATAAATCCTTAACATTTAACTCATCTCAACCCCATGGAAGAAACACGTTTTCAAAGGGAGTTAAATATAGCCAAGCAGTAAAAGGAATCAATATAAACCATAGAAGAGATGACCACAGAGGGGTGAGGGGAAATTTTGACAGCTCAAAAAAAGCAGATAAAAGCAGGAACTGCAAAGTTCTGCTGAACTCCCCAGGCCAGCGAGATGGTCTCTGTTAACAGGTTTTTATCCCCAGCTAATTAGGAGAGTTAATATGTTTCTAGCAATGAATGTGGGTTGAGAAGCCCCATAAATCGACAATCAGTCTGTTTTTTTCCCCTACTGAGTGCAAACCAAGTCGTCTGGGGTGATACAAATGACACGCAGAGCAAGTCATGCAGCTGTACCCAAACATCCCCTAATTAGCAGCAGCCATTAACCCTCAGCCAGTGGTCACTGAGGTCAGGCCTGGGGATTTATAATCTCACCAATTTACACCCAGCTCCCCGTAGAGTCAGGTCTGCAGAGGGGCCTCTAATCAAAGGTGTTTCCTGCTCAGCCAAAGTTAGGGCCAATTAAAACCCAACTGGAACTGCACAGTTGGCCTGGCCACGGACCAAGCTGGGCTTTTGAGTCAGCTGGAGGTAAACTAAAACTGCCTCAACGTGTCCAGATCCATACTGGTTTTCAGCAGGAAATTTGGGGGTTTGGCCGTTCCCTCTCCTCCTGTCCCTGTTCCCTGGGAGCAGAGCCCGACCCCCCCGGCTGCCCCCTCCTGTCAGGGACTTGTGCAGAGCCACAAGGGCCCCCCTGAGCCTCCTTTGCTCCAGGCTGAGCCCCTTTCCCAGCTCCCTCAGCCCCTCCTGGGGCTCCAGCCCCTTCCCAGCTCCCTTCCCTGCCCTGGACACGCTCCAGCCCCTCCAGGGCTCTCCTGCAGGACCCAGAACTGGACACAGCCCTCGAGGGGCCTCTCAGTGCCCAGCACAGAGGGACAATCCCTGCCCTGCTCCTGCTGGACACACAATTCCTGACCCAGCCCAGGTGCCAGGGGCCTCTTGCCCACCTGGGCACCCCTGGGCTCGTGTCCAGCCCCTGGCACCAGCACCCCCAGGGCCTTTTCCAGCCCCTCTGCCCAGCCTGGAGCTCCACGGGGTTGTTGTGACCTAAGGGCAGGACTCAACACTTGGCCTTGCTGACTCTCACACCACTGGCCTCAGCCCATGGATCCAGCCAGCCCAGATCCCTCAGAGACTCAGGACATGCTGCTGAGACAGAAAAGTGCAAAATTCCCTCTCAAAAATGAGTAATCTCAAAGGACCTGATTCAAACCTATTAAGTAAATGAGACTCTTTCTATTAACTTTCTATTCAACTGGCTTTCTATGTAACCCCACGCAGCAAGAGGGAAATTATCTTTCTTTAAAAAAAAAAAAATTTGGATTAAAAAGCATTTCCAGTGAAAGGGCCTTCACACTCTCATATTTCAGAAGTTTTACTGCTGCAATTCAAGCAGAAATCCTGACAGTTTCATTCAGTGCAGTGCATTTCCCCCCTCGCTAAATTCTTTAAACATTTTGAGGGACAGAGGGGAGAGCAGAAGCCAGACAAGTGGAGGTTCCTGCTTTGCTCGAAAACAAACTCTTTTTCAGCGCTTGAGCTGCAGCAGAAGGGAAGTAATTTAGACCCTGGCAAATCAGGAAGAATCCACCAAATTATTGGCAGCTCAAACTGCAGAGTGCTGGAGTAGCCCAGACTGCTTCAGGCCCCTGCCAGCGTTTGGAAGGGCTACCAGAGGACTGATAACTCAGAGCTATCCTGTTTGGTTTTTTTTTTATAAGACCTTACAGGCTTCCCTCTGAAGGGTGAGGATGCTAGGAAGAACAAAGCCAGGAAGGCACGGGGCTCAATACCACAGGGAGAGAACAGCAGAGGGGCAGGAGGGAAGGTAGGGAGCAAAAGCAGTCAGAGATGGATTTTTTTGGTTGGAAAAGAGCTCCAAGACCATCAAGTCCAAGCTGTGCCCGATGCCCACCTTGTCCCCAGCCCAGAGCACTGAGTGCCACCTCCAGGCACTCCTTGGACACCTCCAGGGATGGGCACTCCAAACCTCCCTGGGCAGTCCTTTCCAATGCTCAACAACCCTTTCCATGGAGAAATTCCTCCTGATGTCCAACCTGGCACAGCTTGAGGCCACATCTTCTCTTCCTGTCCCTGTTCCCTGGAAGAAGAATCCAATCCCCACCTCACTACAGCCTCCTGTCAGGCAGAGTGAGAAGCCCCTGAGCCTCCTTTTCTCCAGGCTGAAGCCCCCCAGCTCCCTCAGCCTCTCCTCACATTAATTCTTCTCTAGACCCTTCCCCAGCTCCCTTGCCCTTCTCTGGACACATTCAGGTCCCTTTTCCTGTGCTCCTTCCCAGGTAGAAGAATGGAATTCTGCACCAGGAACAGGCAGACCAAGCTGCAGCTGGCTCACCAAGGCCACCAAACAACAGATGGTGGCAACTTTTGATAGCAGCCAACGTGGACTGGCTTTGACCCAGTGAATTAGCAGCAAAAATATTTCCAGCTTGTTTTCTAATTCCTTCCAACCAGCTGTTTTTTCCCATGGAAACATTCTCTATTATGTATTACCTTACATTGAGTCCTGGAGCGGGAACTGATTAAAAAAAACAACCCCAACCTTCTCGTTGCTGGGCAATACAAAATAGAACTGGCAAACTTGGCTGCCTCCTGTTTACATCTTCCACTGAGAGGGCAATCTCACCCTGCCTACCACTGATGCTGCACAATTTCCACACCCACTTTTTCCTTGTTTGCTTCTTTTAACTCAGCTCTCGCCAGAATTAACATGAGAGGACTCATTGAAAGTGCCCTCTCCTTGGTGAGGAGTTTGTGTCACCCTCTGCCTGCATTTTTGTTTTGTGGTAGCATCGACCTATCCCCAAAACCAGGTTGTTGGAACCCTGGATTCTGAGAATTTTAATCTTTCTGTGCTGACAGTGATCCTCAAAAATACACTGCATTTGACCTGAGACCTTGGGAGAGACTGCCAAAACTATATGATAGCAGTGAGATGGCTGCTGTGTGATTGAAAAAAAGTGTGTTATATCACTGGGTGGAATATACAGAAACATAGAATTTCTGGGATAGAGTAATAAGTAATATGAATGTAACAAGATGGAGGATTTTGGGTGTGGGCTAATTCTACTTCTCCTTCCTTCTTCTTCTTCACAAACTTAGGTGCTTTAGTATTGGTTTTAAAATTCCACAGTGCAGAACCTAGCAAAATTAGTTCTTGGAAGTAGATTAGTAAACATTTTGTAATTGGGTGATTTGGGCTTTAAAAGACCTTTGAAGAGAGAACTCACAGCCATTTTCCCACCTTGTTAACTGGGGAGCACAGGCTGGGTGACTGTAACACAGATAGGAAAATAAAAAAACAATTCGAGAATGAAAGAGAAGTCTCCTGCATTTTTCATCCAAAACTCTGAGTGGAAGAGACAGGGCTGACGGGGGAGGAGAAATAATTGAAACCCATCACCAGGTCAGCTCTGTGGCCAGCCTAGATGAGGCAGCAGGGATCCATCCCTTGGCCTGTCCCTGCTGCTGGTCAGCCAAGCTGTGGCTGTGGCCCTGCCCAGGTGACCACTTGCTCCACGTGTGGCTGTGGTTCTCATCCTGCTGACCATGCCAGGATGCTTTGCTTTGTCCTGGATGCTCTGCCCTGGATGCTCTGCCCTGGAATGGGGCCAAGCAACTCAAAAATGCCCTGTTTGCAAATCTATCAGGGTGGATTGAGAGGTGGCCATGGGTTGTTTTGGGGTTGAATTATGCTAAAATTCAATCAATTAACCCTGCATGAACATCCTGAAAATGAGGCAAAGATTTGGCAAGGATTTGGCAGATGAGCTGCTAAACTGACCTGGAGGCCTAAGACTGGCAGTCAACCCCTTTACACTAGGAAAGTCCAGTCCACTTCCCTTCTGGAAGGTTCTCCCAACATATTCCTTCTTGGAATGTGGAGATCTCTCCCTTGGGAATTCAGGGATGCCCACCAGGGATGGTCCTTGAGGTTAAGAACTGCCATGAGTGTTGTTATGGGTGAGTCACATCAATCTGTACTTAGTAACTGTTTCTATTTTGCTAATTTAATATAATTGCTTTAATGTAGTTTTAGCTTTTATATTGTGTGGTAAATAATTCTGATGGCGTCCTTTTCATCTAAACATTCATCAAAACAAAGAGCTCATTTTTATATAAATATATCTGATTTGTCATCATTAAAACCTGCAGGACAAGGTGGTAAAATTTAAATTGTTGACAAACTCTGGGGTCAGGACTGGGTCCAGCCCCTCCAGGCTCCTCTCTGAGAAGTTTAGAAATCCAGGGGATCCTTTCTTCACCTCGTGACTCAGTGGCTGGGATTCTTTAATGAACTTTTTCTGAAGCTCCCACTCCACCCATGTCACTAAACCAACCATTTCCACCAGGAGACGAGCACAAATCCCTCAGGTCTGGAGACCTTTTGGATTTGTGGTTATTCAGGCTTCTATTTAGGAGCCTGTGGTGCAATAAAAAAAGTGTGCTGAGGGAAAGAGAGTTGCTTTTCCCTGATATTGCTGTGACAGAAATTAAATTATAAGCTCTTTTCACCACTCAGGAGTGGGAAGTGCTGGAGGGTAGAAACCTCCTGGGTGAAGCCTTAGCCCTCTGGAATCAAAGGCAAAATTACTATTGACATTTACAGAACCAGGATCTCGCTCTGCATATTCTTGTGCGTGTCAGTGGTTTGCATTTTCACAGAGAGCCAGGATTATTTATTAACTGACTGCCCACAGCATCATCAAAACTCATGGAAATGTTCCTACATCCTTCCTGCCTCTGAAACTGCCTGTGCCAGCCAAAAAGGAATTTCCCAAACCCAGGGATGTGGTTTTGGTTAGACAGAATTTATTTGTGAAATGGAGAGCTCGAGTGATTACATGCTTTTCTGTTGTTTTCTGAGGCTCGTATTCATTTGTGAAAATGAAAGTAGGAGTGTGTCACACTGGGTTTTATTAAATCACATTAATTCCTGAATTTTAAGTGGCCTTCTCTGTTGGAAGGAAATCTCACAGCACTGGCTAGTGAGTTTTGGCTGTAGACACTGTATGAAAGCAAACTGCCTGTGAATGCTTTATTTTTGTGTGGGATTTATTATTTTGGATTTATAATTTCTGCCTTCCCCAGCAGCAGGATGTACACAGCTTTCTGTTGTTTCTCGAGCAAAAATAAAAATGTAAATTTTGTGCTGTGATCATTTTTAACTCATCCATTTGCTTGTTCTGACATCTCCATGGAACTGGATCTGTGAATTTGATGAAATTCAGCTGTCTGGCTTTTTTTTTTTTTTTTTTTTGCCTGAGCACTTTCTGGCAAAAGCAGATCCTCCAGTGATGCTCATGACTACAGATCCTTTGTCATACATGGAACAGAACAAGTAACTCCACTGGAAATCTCTTCCAGGTAACCAAAATTCTGATTTTCTTCACATCTGGGAAGTTTCACATTACGTTGTATCTCAGTACAAAACAATTAAAGAAAACTGATATGTTTTTTTGGGGGAGTTTTTTGAAGTACAAGCTCTGAATTTAGAGTTTCCCATTTCTCTGTCATTTCTGTCTGAAGAGATGAATATATCTTGTACCAGAATCCTCTTCCAATTTGGTTTTCGATTTCTCCTGAGTGCCATCCCTGCACTGACTTTTATCACTTTTCTCACAGGTGGGGGTCGGGCTCTGCTCCCAGGGAACAGGGACAGGAGGAGAGGGAACGGCCTCAGGCTGGGCCAGGGGAGGCTCAGCTTGGACACCAGGAGAAATTTCTGCGTGGAAAAGGTGCCCAGGGAGGTGGTGCAGTCACCACCACGTTCTACCTTGAACCTAGGGCAGCAGCCAAAAAAAAGTCAGGGTAGCTGTGTCTTAGCTGCCCAAATTCAACAGCATAAAACTCCCTTTCCTTTTTTTTCCTTTTTTTTTCCTTTTTTTTTCTTTTTTTAAACCTTTTACCTCAGAGGACACCAATGTATCCATTACAATCCATGAGACCTTTTTACTAAATTGCCAGCAGCTTCTTTAGGTGGTTTTCTGCGCCCAGAGTTGCTTTTATTCATAGAGATCTTTAACTCCTTAAATGCAATGTCAGATTACCTGTGTTCCTTGGAGAAGACACCTGCAGTGACCTCAGTGGCAGCTGTCAGGCCAAGATTTAACATATTTATAAGTACCTGAAGCCTTCTGAACACCACAAGAGGTACAGAACAGGCAGAGGCAACGTCAGCCCTCAGATCTCTCTGTTTAGGGCAAGGGGCTCCTTCCCTACTGTGCTAAACCAGCCTGAAGTGCACCATGTCTCAAAATATTATTATTTTGTAGGAGCATCAGGCTTTTAAACCAGTTATTACATGCTTTGGAGCCTTCCCAAAGACACCAACCCCCAGATAAAATTGTAATAAACAGTGGTAGGGAGGAAAGTAGCTACTGCAAAGCCTAATTAAGTATTTTGATTAGTTCGTACTTGCTGCATTTTGGCTGCTGTTTATAATTAATTTTATTATCTAATATCTGTCAGTGCTGGGGTTTTTTTAACTACTTCTTTGTTTACTTAATTGAGCCATTTATAATCATCACTTTGGAGGAGAGAGTTCTCCTCTGTGCTTTTATAGCTGATGGTGTTCACTGTGCCCTTTTGCCCTTTCAGCTTCCATACCCTTCACAGCACTGCCAGGAGGAACCCCAAGCAAGAATCCAGATTTCCAGGCACAGCAAAGGGTGCTGAGCATCATTTCTTACCCACAGTCTGGCACAAACCTTCCTTTCAGCCAGCTTTTCCTGCAAGGTCCGACCTATTTCACTCTAACACCAGTTTGAGTTGGTAATAGTGAATTATTGAAGCTGTGGAGAAATTCATGGAATGTCTTGTGGAACAGACAGTCACTCCTGCCATGGAGAGACTGCAGAACTGGAGCCAGGAGCACAAAATCACACTGATTGTGCAGCAGGAAGGAGTCACCATCTCCTGGGAGGAAAGGCTGGGAGAGCTGGGATTGTTCAGCCTGGAGAGGAGAAGCTCTGGGGTGAGCTCAGCGTGGCCTTGCAGGGCCTGAAGGAGCTACAGGAACCATGGAGAGAGACAATTTCCAAGGGCTGGAGGGCCAGGACCCAGGGAATGGCTTCCCAGTGCCAGAGGGCAGGGCTGGATGGGATCTTGGGAAGGAATTGTTCCCTGGGAGGGTGGGCAGGCCCTGGCACAGGGTGCCCAGAGCAGCTGTGGCTGCCCCTGGATCCCTGGCAGTGTCCAAGGCCAGGTTGGACATTGGGGCTTGGAGCAGCCTGGGACAGTGGAAGGTGTCCCTGCCCACCCTGGAACTGGATGATCTTTAACCCAGTCTATGACTCTCTGATTTTCAATTCCTTGGTTTCAGTTTTCAATACCTCACTTTGGACTGGAGCAACGAGACTCCTCACATTTTTTGGCCTTTGCCTCTGCAGTCAGTTTTCTCCTTTCTCCAGTTTAAACAATAACTCAGTTAAAAGAGAAGGGGGCATGTGGCCAAAACCATTTTCTATTTCAGAGTATGACACTGGCTGTGATATGTGTCCCTTACCCAAATTGAGGTAACAGGAAAATTGGGAATATCCCAATGCATGACCTTGAAAACTGGAGTCAGGTAATAGATATGGCATGGAACTTCATGGGACAAAGTGCAGAGTCAGGAATGAAACAGGAATTCCTGCCCTCAGTTATGACCATGACTGGACTGACAAGGGAAGAGAAGGAATTGACTTTATCTCCCTCGGTCAGAGGAGAGCAGAGCAGAAGTAAATGTGATCCTACATCTCATCAGCTGGGATGGCTCCTGCAGGGAAAGGGGGATGTTGTTTCTGTTGGACATGACACTGATGAGCCCTTCGTAGGGATGCTGTCACAGTCCTGGTCCCTTCTGCACCAGGGAGATGAATTGGAGCTGATATTGAGCAGAGGAGGACCAGCAGGATAATATGGAGAGCTCGTGGCACAAGGGAAAAATAGCAAGGATTGGTCCAGTTTAGGAAAATAAAGGTGAAGAGGGGGTGAAGTTGTTCACTGTAAATATGTCAGCTCAGATGAAGGAGAGGGAGAAAAGGAGGTAATTGTGGTTTTAAATTAGCAGGAAAATCGCCACAGGAAAAAAAAATTCAAATAAAAAAGCGAAATGCTGCGTCAAAGTGAATTTCTAAGCATCAAACAAGTGAGTAATTATTCAGGAGTTGTAGAAGGAATTTAAAAAACCAAACAAACCAACCCAAACGACAAGAAAAAAACCCCACAAATAACCAGACTGGGTCTATGGTAAACAGAGATCACAGATATTTCTGGAAGGAAGGAACTGTACAGCCCAGTGCAGACATGATCCCATCACCCTGCACATTGTTTCTGGGCCTGTATTCCCAATCCAGAACAGCAAAACAGAACTGAGACGTTTTATGAATGAATTTTCAGGAAATGGGAGGCAGAAACAGAAATAGGAGGAAGAGGAAGCAGAGAGGAAAGAGCAGATGCAGTGACAGAGAAGCACTGATGGACTGGACTGGGGTCTTTGGGGGTTGGAGTGGATCTCCAGAGGCCCCTTCCAACCCCAAGTATTCTGTGACTCTGTGATTCTGTGACTGCTTTGTAATATATAAAAGTCAGACCACAAATTCAGTGTTTAACCTGGCCCACATAACAAAAATTTACCTGTTAAAAATGAAATTTCATAATTGATTATGAAATCTCAGCCAAAGAAGAGAGCTGAAGGGAGCCACTTGGGATTCAAAGAGTTGAAATGATTGCTCGCAAGAGGAGTAGAAGGGGATTAAAATAAACAGGCCTTAATTGATTACATTTAATGTGAGCAAACAGAAAAGCTCCACATGATTGGTACCTGCCCTGCAGTTTGCAAAGGAAGAGGAATTCTGAGAAAACACAAAACTCCATTATCAGGGGAGATGATTTGCACAGCAAATGGGATCTTGGGAGAAAGATGGGGAGATTTTGCTCCTGCTTGCAGCAAAATTCCAGGCTTGCCATTGAGTCTCTGGTTGCAAAACAGCTTTACATAAGCAGCTTTTGTAATGCTCCATGAAGATCAATAGCTTTAGGTTGACTTATTTGTTTTGTTTTGTTCCCCTGTTGCCAAAGTACTCCATTGCAGGCTGAAAAGTTGCTTTGTTGTGTCAGATTCTATCCAAAAATATCAGAAAAGGCAGACTTTACCTTGCAAAATACAGGAGAGAGAGAAAGGTCAAAGGGGAGAAGGTTATTGCCAACCTCTCCATAATAAATTTTGGCAGCTGCGACACCTAACTCCATATTTTTAGCCATTCCCTGGCCTGACATCCAGAAATGGGAAGGTGAGCAAGTGAAATGGGAGCTTTTGCAGAGGAAAGTAACCTTAAATATCAGGCAGCTTTTCCAAACATCTGGGCCAGGTTTACCAGATTGCACCATGGAAATGTTCGACACCAAAAAATCAGGCCTTGATGTGCAAATAAAGAAAAAAAAAAATGGGGGTGGTAGGCTGGGAAAGAGAATTCCCTCTGGTATTCTTCCTGCCAGAAAACAAAACCAGACAGCTTCCACCCACTGGTCTCTCCTTATCTTGCCTTCAGTTCCTAATGGCTTGCTCTGCAAAACCTCCCCAGCTCCAGCACGCCACGAAAACCTCACAAGGATTTTAAAATTCCCCTCAGATTAGCAAATGTTGCCCCTTTGACAATATTATCAGCTTGTGTGAACCAAAACTGTTTCAGCTGATCTTTGAGCAGACATTTCCGACCACATCTCCCCTTGGTGCTGTGCAAGAAAAAAGCTCTCAGCGTTGCCATATGGGCTGAGGCAATATCTAGACTTACACTTTTTAGGCCAGGCAGGGAAAGTGTAATAACAAGAGGAGGAGCAAAGGAGGCTGTAGGCAAGGCTTCTCCCAAGCTGCCAGATGATTTGTTCCCTTTGCGTATCAAAACACCCCCGGGCCTGACCACAGAACCACAGAATCCTTTCGGTTGGGAAAGACCTCCAAGATCGAGTCCAGCTTTTCATTTTCGTGAGGTTTTGGTTTATGGTGGTACCTAAAGAGCCACAGGTCAGGATCAGCCAGCCCCAGGACTGTCAAATGTGTGTGTTAGTCATAAAAATAGATGATTTTTGATGTGCTCAGGAGTGATTTTGGTATCTCCCTGTAATTTTGAGAACATTGGAAAATTCTTGTCTTGCAGATAAACAGCGATCCTTTGAGACAGGATGAAAAACTCAGACTCTTTAATTTAATTAAAACTCAGAGTTTATGTACAAAACACTATTCTGAGGCCAAAATTCTTCTGCAGACACATTTTGGTTTTAACTACTTTTCAACTACTCTTTACTAGCAGTAGTAGTAACTCCTACTTTTTAACTACTTTTTAACTACTTTTTAACTACTTATCCCTTTCAGAGGTAAGGAGGGATGTACAACAGGAAAGTCAACATTTCAGAACCTGAAGTGAAGAACCAATGCCTCTGGCTCAATTTCCTCAGACTTCAAATGCTGGTTTTTATGTGTGGGATTCATTTGCCCAGGGAGGTTTGGAGTCCCCATCCCTGAAGGTGTCCCAGGAAGGCACTCAGTGCTCTGGGCTGGGGACAAGGTGGGGATGGGTCACAGCTTGGATTTGATGACTTTGGAGCTCTTTTCCAACCTCAGTGATCCTGAATTAGATCACACTAACATGAATCTGCACAAACCTGCAGGATAAAGTCATGGGAATACCCCCTGCATTCCCATTTTGTCCTGGGAGCTATGGGTTCACTGAAATACCAGTGGCAAATATCCCCAAAAATCACTCCTGGAGATGTGGTGCAAGTGATTTCTCTCTGTATAAATGCCCTGTTGCTTTGGAAAAATGAAAACTGGAGGGGGAAAGGATGTACCAGATCCTGTTTTTTTTTCCATAAAACCTCTCTGCACAACCCCCAGAGAATTAACAGGAAGTGAGGGAGAGTAAAACCCTCCAGAGGGCACATCAGAACTGAAGTTTATTTTCGGTGCACTGCCCTCTGTGGGATCCTCTCCTCGAAGGCCTGAGTGGAGCAGACTCCTCATGTAAAACTCAAAGTTAAGCATTTAAAGTAGGATGTGCCCATCCCCTCCCCTCCTTATCAACCCATTCCTCTGCTCTTCCTATCGTTTACCTGTCCAAAACCAATCCCAAAATCCTCAAGCTGATACAAACTTTGCTTCCTGACATTAACTGTTCCCTCAGGCACGGCACAAGTCTGGGGAAGTCATTTCTGGGACTGTGTGCCCAAGGGGAGCTGGGAGGGAGGAGAGTCAAAGCCCTTTAACTGGAATCACCCTGAACGAGCGGATTTCGGCGCTGCCAGTTCAAGTTCTGCCCTGACCTTCGACTGAAATGCAAAGGGAAGGGAAATCCCAGCAGCTCACCAGTCAGGCATTTGCCTGGGACCTTGAGAAAGCAGCAGGGATCTTTCCAGAGTGCCTTAGCCTGAGTGTTAATCCACTCTGAGAGGCTCTGCAGGGAGATTCGTGGAGCTGACACTGAGCGAGCTGCAACTGAGACAAACAGATCGGAGGGGGACAGCAGGCTCAGTATAAAATAATTATCTGTGCACCTGTTCCAGAGCTGGTTCAGTTTTTGTGCCCCAAGAGAAAAAAAGTGCCATTTGGAAAGCACGAGGGTTTGTGCAATTAAACGATGCTGTTATGGTTCCAGGCTCAACCTAACCACTCATATGCTGCTTCTCCTGAAATATTTAACAATTAATAGAGTTAAAAGGGCCTGTAACACATCACATGGTGTCAGGATCGTGAAGGCAGAAAGGGTAAGATCCTACATATCCTCATTTCACATTAACCCCGTCTCCACTTTGAATGTGCCCACTTTTCCTGCTCTGTTGGCGAAGGAAAACACGAAAAATGAGTAACAAGGAGAGCAGGCTCTAGAAAAGCAGCTTCAGCTTGGAGAACAGCTCCTGTTCCAGGAGATTTGGTCCCAGCACAAGGGAAGAGATTTTAAAGAACAGTGGTTTGCAGGAAGAAATTAAGAGTTGTGCAAATCTCCCAGGAAGAAAAGGCCTTGTGTTGCTCTTTTCAGCGAGGTTCCCTTTTATGGGAAAAGCTTAAGGTACAAGAACACAGCCATTTTTTAGCCTAACATGATATAATAATACATCCACCACACAATTGCACGGGCTCAGATGAGATTTCAAAGAGAGGAGAAAAAAAATATTCCCAGAAAGTACGTTAGGAAATGTAGGAAGGTGTGAAGAAAGGGTGAGGTGAGAAAGGAAATGCAAATAAGGAGATTTTACAAGCCCATTTAAAGTATTACTTTTGTCTCAGAAGGAGAAAAAACTTAGATCACTGATGATCCATGGTCAGAGAGCACAGATGGGGTGTGGAGCTGGGCTTGCTGCTAATCTAAGAAAAAAAATACAGAGAAACTGATAGGACTTTTGAAAGTGCAAATTGTTATTATTTATGTTACCTGCAAATCCACAATCCCATTCTGCTTCCCTCTGACTAGGGGCAAAAGTTTGGAATATGGATGATTTATCCGAGTGCAGATACAAAAGGTGAATTTCACCTTTTTGGCAGGTGGAGTGGTGTGGAGAGGATGATGATGAAGATGTCTGGCACAGGACTTCTGGGCTCCACTTTTCAGCCAGGTTTTCTCAGCAAAGGAGGTTGTTGTATCTGTTGAAGTCTGAAGGTGGGCACCTGCCCGTTTGCCTGGCAGCTGTTCCAGCCAGGAATGTGGGATCTCGTTGGCCGATTTCAGCCGAGCCTGAGAGTGGGAAAGCAATGCCGAAGACTCCATCAGTGAGGAGGGACGTAAAGGTGCTGGGAAGTGCCCCAAAGGGGGTGGAGGTTTGTTCGTGGTGTGAGATCAGCCCTGATTGTGCACCAGAGAACTGCGGGACACAAACCCAGGTGTTCCCCTGATACACCTGCGGTTCTCTTCTTTGCTGGGAGGGTGGGCGGGCCCTGGCACAGGGTGCCCAGAGCAGCTGCGGCTGCCCCTGGATCCCTGGCAGTGCCCAAGTCCAGGCTGGATGGAGCTCGGAGCCCCCTGGGCCAGTGGAAGGTGTCCCTGCCCACGGCCGGGGGGTTGGTACTAATTGATATTTAATGTCCCTTCCAACCCAAACGGCCCCGCGGTTCCGTGATCCCTGCGCGGGGCGGACGCCGCCGGGGTGGGCGGGACGCTCCGGAGGCAGCCGCAGCCGGCGGCCGCATCCCGGCGGGAGGGACAGCGCCGGGTCCCCGCGCTCCCCCGCGCTCCGCACCCCCATCCCCGCGGGAGCGCCGCGCTCCCTTCCAGCGGGGGCGGCGCAGGCGGNTGCCGCTGCCCCCCGGGGGTGCGCGGCTGGCGGGAGGTGGGCGAGCGGGCGTGGGGAATGGAGACGCCCGACAGCATCCTCGGGGCCGTGTGACAGCGAGCGGCGCTCAGACGCGCGCACGGAGCCGGAGCCGGAGCCCCGCAGCCGGCGCAGCGCCGGGCAGAGCCGCCCTGCCCCGTCCCGTCCCGCGGGGAGCCGGCATGGAGTGACAGCAGCCGCCAGGTAAGCGGGGCTGCCGTACCCGAGGGGACGCTGCGCAGGCGG
>VWZW01001437.1:268054-284137 GCA_013397115.1 Edolisoma coerulescens
CAGCCCCCCCCCCCGGGCAGCCACGGCGGCGGCGGCGAGGGATTCGGGGCGCGTTCCTTATGTAACCCGGGGGCGAGCAGCCGCGGCCGCTTCCCGCTGGGCAAGGGGCGAAGGGGCAGCGGCGAAAGCGCGGCCGAGGGGGACACGGTGGGGCGGCCAGGCGGCCCCGAGGTCCCCGTTCGCAGCTGCCGTCGCGGGAGCCTCCCGCGTGGGAGCCCCGTCCCCACGCCCTCGGGCAAAGCGCCGCGACGGGGCCGGGGCTGCGCCGGCCTCCCCCGGCTCCGCGGCTCGGCACCGGGCACCGCGGGCGGGGGACACCGGGGACGGCGTCCCGCCCGACCGCCCCCTCCCCAGCGGCGCTCCAGCCGCGGTGCCCGAGCTGGGAACAACTTCAAAGCGGGGAGGAGGCGCGGAGCGGGGGGACGATGCTGTTTTGGCTGCTCCCGTCTCACTTCTCCGCTGGGAGGGCAGCGCGGGGAGGATGCGCTGCGGGGAGCTGGGGTCGCTGGGGGCAGCCGGGGCGAGGCGGAGGGGAGCCGGGATAGCTCTGGAGGGAGCCGGGGCCGGGCGGAGAGGAGCCGGAGCCGGGATGAGGGGGCGGCGCGGCCCCTCTGGGCTGTCAGGGAGGGGACGGCCTCCCCCGGGGGACACGGGTGGCGGAGGGGACGGGGGTGTTCACAGAGGGGTGCCCGTCTCCTCTTGTTCGGAGGGAGAACGAGCTCGGTATCACCATGGCGACCTGAGGGAGGAAAGAGCTAAATAAATAAATAAGTAGGAGATAACTCCCCCCTCTCTTCCACTCCCCCCGGTCCTCGCCGTCCCTTCCAGGCCAGGTCCGGTGCCAAAGGTGGGGAGAGAGATACCACGGACAAAACTTTCCTCTCGTGGTAAAAGCGGGCGGCGAAGGGCCGGGGGACCGCGGTGGGGAAGGGGCCGCAGTTTCGGGGAGCCAGGGACTCCCGAGTGGCCGTGGCCGGAGCATTTTCTCCGGGCAGCTGCCTCGGGGCTTGCTCCTCACGGCTGCTTAGGATGCATCCCTTTTCCCCCCGCTCCTCGCCCTTTCCGACAGCCCCGGGGCTCTCTGCCTTTGGCTGCGGGACCGGTCCGGCCCCGCTTCAGCACCGCGGACAGCGGCGGAGCGGCGCGGGGAGCGCGGGATGCGCGGGGGGATGCGCGGGGAGAGCGCGGGGAGAGCGCGGCTCGGGGGCTTCGAAACGGGGATTCTGCTCTGGGAGGACCGGGAGGAGTCCCCCCCGATGTCCCCGCTGTTAAAATCCCCCCTGAGCCGCTCCCCAAGGGGTGCCAGGAGCCAGAGGAAGACACCCAGGGCCACTAAACTTTCCCGAGCCAAAGGAATGCGGGAGCTGGGAGTAAGGACATTAAAAAATTACATCTTTTCCACGAGCTCGCTCGAGGTTGTTTTTTAGGACTGTTTTGCAGCGGTTCTCTGTAAGTTGTTGCAGGTAACTGCATCCCCCAGCAGGGCCCTTCACACACACGCAACACCCGTGAAAGGAGCCCTTCAGAAATGGTGAGAAATGCGTAGCCTCGGCTGGTTTGCCTGCAGAAAACTCGTGGAGGAATAGCACTTGGAAGGAATTGCACTCGCAGCTCAGGGAGCCATCCCACTGCTGAGGGGCACAATTGCACAGGTGGAGTTTGTGCCGGTCAGTCGTGGTCAGCTCATTGCAAAACCACCTCCTGGTCGAGCCCTCTTCTCCTCAGACAGATGGTGACAGTTTAAATAAATACAAAAAGTGAGGGGAAAAAAAGTGTTAGGGTTAGTGATGATGCACCAACTGCCAGGATACATTTCTTGCTCTGATGGGTTGTAAATCATTGGCTCAGCGTGCCCATACCTATCTCATTCTTGCAGTTACATATGCAGTTATCACTTCAGACTGGGAAAAAATTAGTCTAGGAAAGCAAACAGCATAATTAATACTATTCACTGGGGAAGATAGAAATGGATTAGTCACTTTTGGGCTGTTCACTGTGTCAGGATGTTCGTTTTTCATTAAGCAGATGAAATTTATTCAATCTTGCCTCAGTGCTGATAGGCAGTAAACTATAGGTACATGGAGAATGATTGGTTTGGAATCCAAGTCCCCGGCCTCTCTGGGTTATGCTTTAACTATCAGCAATCTACCAAATCACATCAGGACTGGTTTCCTGCTTTGCCTGGCTTCCTCCTTGCTTATAAATTCTCTGTTTCGAATAATTGTGGAAGAGACAACCACACATAGGTGAGTCCTAGTCAAGTATGGGAGTTAATTGGGTTTTTTACTTATTCCTGGGATGCCCAGGATGGGCATTCCTGGGTGGGCCTCTAGTGGAAGGTGTCCCTGCCCTCGGCAGGGGGTTGGAATGGGATGATCCTTAAGGTCCCTTTTAACCCAAACCATTCTGTGACTCTGTGCAGGGAGTCCAGGCAAATTCCTTGCTGAGAATAACAAATCCTTTTTCATGTAAATACGCGTTTTGCCCTAACTCCACTTTTTGAGTGAACTAGTGAGTTAAGGCTTTATGGAAATGGAGACCTGGATTCCTTAATGCTGGGCCTCCCATTTCCAGGCCTGTTTCCCAGGGAATATGGGAATAAAGGCCTGAGCTGTAAGTACAGGCTCGGGAACTCATGACTTTCCTGTGGGAAAACGAGGAGTAACAGAGGCCAACTCTTCAGGGCAGTTACCAACCCATTTGCAATACTTGAAGCTATTGATTTCCTTACGAAAGGCAGTGCTCCTGCAGTGTCACAACAATGCCATCAGATCATTACCAAACGATTCTGCCTCATCAGCAAATAAGGAGAGAATTAATTATAGCAACAGCGACCGAAAGCCCCACAACCACAGCCTCAATCCGTTCAGTAAAAGACACAATTCTCGGTGGAATTTCTGCCAGTGCATTTACACCACATTCAGCTGGAGCTTCCCAAGATACAGAATTTCACTGCAGGAAAGACTTGTTTTTCACGAGCATGTGTTTGGAGCCTTGTTTTGTAGTCATCTTGTTGAAGCGTGGTGCTTTGGAAGGAAAATAAGATCTCTCCTTCAAACTGTGTAAGAGAAACAGAACTGCATTTATATTTTCATAAAATCCCCATCACAAGGGATATTTTCAAACATTTCACAGTAGGTTTAGGGATGAGCTTTATGTTATTTCTTTCACCTCTCAGGAACTCTGGACACTGTTGGTGTAGGATTACTGTGTTTGTCATGATCTTCCCATGGTACATTTACATGTACAAATAATTTTATTCAGGACTTGTCCATATCCTTCTATAAAAGTAAGAAATCATTCATATTAACACTCTCCCAAATAAATTAAATTATGTCTTATGCAGCAGTGCTTGACGCATTGTAAAGATCACATTTCTATTTTATCATTTCTTTGATTTTCATTGCTGTTAAAAGCTTTGCTCCTCTGTTCAGTGCTTCCATCACCTGCTTGCTCCAGGACGTTACTTTTTAATTGGGACAATTAAACCCTGGCAATTTTTAAAAAGATGGAAGGTTTAGGTTAATGTGTTACATTTATCTGGATGTACAATTTCTCCTGGTGGAGGCAGTTTGATACTAGAAAACAATATATTAGGTATTAATATTTATCTATCGATTGTGCAGAAAGAATGGGATGTTGCTTAACAAATCCCAAATTTCCCAAACAGCAAACCCAAAGGAAAAGTTTTCATCTCATTCCCACTTGACTTTCTGGAAGAATTTTTTTTTGGCTTTTAGTTGCTTGGCTTTTGGAGGTTTTTCCCCAGATGCTTTGCTAGAAGGCTGCTGATGTTGAAAATACAATTTTTATGTTTTATTAATAGCTGGAACAGAAGTATTGAACAATTGGAGGTTATTGAATCCAGTTTTTCCACACAGCACTGCAATTTTTAATGATGCCCAAGGACACTGGCTGGTGGAAGCTGGAGGCCTTCTGACAGAGCCTCATGACTCTGTCGTGGAGTCTCTGCCAAAAGGACATCCCACACCAGCCCGTCCCAGCCCCACACTCTGCAGGACATCGACGGGATCAGCCCTGTCCGTGCAGGTTCTGGAGGAGGAAAAGCTCTGTGATCAAAATTCTTGTGAAGAGACCGGAATTTTTCTGTCCTTATTGTGGCAGGTGCGGATCCTGTCCATAAGGAGGCTCAGAGCACCTTTAACTCCTCATTTAACTCGTCAATTCCTCCTCATTTAACTCCTCACCCGTGGTCTGTCTCACGGAATATCACCCAGGGCCATGGGAATTTGGCAGCTGAGGAAACACACCTTGCTTCCATTTGAAAAGCTCATTAAAGAGGATTTTTTGCAGTCTATTCACGAGCTCCCACATATGGCCAGCAGAACATCCTGTCCTCAGACACAGGACTAAAAACAAAGGGGGCAGATTTTCAAGCTCTTCAGAAATAGGCAATTTCTACCCTCGGAGTCACACAATGCCCAGTAAAATTGTAGAATTATAGAATCACAGAATGGTTTGGATTGGAAAGGACCTTAAAGATCATCTTGTTCCAACCCCCTGCCATGGGCAGGGACACCTCCCACTGGAGCCCCATCCAGCCTGGCCTTGAACACCCCTTGAAAATCTTCATGAATGCAAGGGCTCTCCACAGCCCTGACTGCAGAAGCCCCAATTTCTGCCAGAGGCTGCGCAAGAAGGTTTAATATAAGTGCCAAGGGCTGCTCAGAGAAGTTTTTTTTTTCTGGAGTATTACTCAAGAGAGCTTTGAATTAAAAACCAGCCACCAGGCAAAAGCCCATTCTGCTGCCATTTGCCAGTTACAACCTCAGGTTAGACATTAATGGTAGCTGGAAGTCTATATCCACAATACCCACCAATCTTCAGCTGGAAATTATTTACTTCCAAGAAGTATTTACTTTCTTGTCTCACTCTGGTAGGAAAATAACGGAGTGTCTCCAAGGGCAGAGCCTGCCTCGCAGTCAGAAAACCCTTAACACTTGCACACACAGCCTGCAATTCACAGGAGTAAATTATGATTCCACAGAGATTTAAGGGTTTTTTTTTTAAAAGCATCTGCATTAATAACTCTGTGTGCGAGTGCAGACAGTGAAGGCTCCAGTACTTAAGCCAGGGAGCCTCTTATTAGTCCTGACTGCCAGTGACCTACCTACCCTTTCTGGCCTTGTCCACACCGAGGGAGCTCAGCTTCAGGCTCTGGCATCTCTGTGGACATCCAAGCCCACAGAAAAACCTCTCAGCCACAGGAAGCCCCTGACTCATCCTAAAACTGAGGAACAGGTTGTCCAGAGAAGCTGTGGCTGCCCCTGGATCCCTGGAAGTGTCCAAGTCCAGGCTGGATGGGGCTTGGAGCAGCCTGGGACCGTGGAAGGTGTCCCTGTCCCTGTCTCACCCTGGAACTGGATGATCTTAAGGTCCCTTCCAACCCAAACCGTTCTGAGATTTTATGGGTTTGGGATGCTGGCACAAATGTAAATGGGAATTTTGCCATTTGGCTTTGAGGCCTGATCCTCATGTGCCCCATGGCTGAAGGAGGTTAGAGGCAGTTTGGGTGGGGAGAGGTGCTTCAACACACCCTTGGATGTGGTTCCACAACCCATCACAGGCCTGCAGGAACAGCCTCAAGTCTTGACTCAATTTCACTTCATACCTTTTGACCTGTGTTGGGTCTTTAAACTGAACTCTGCCTTCAGGAGAAGTCCCGGGTCTGATTGCTGCTGCCACAGCAGTGATGGCATTTCAGAGGCAGATAAACACTGAAAATCGTAGGTTTGTACAGCTGGTCTGGATTATCCCACATCCCTCTAATCTGTAGAGACTGTTGGAGGCTGACCTGAGGAAGCCACCACGCACAGGGTTTTTTTGGGACTCTCTGGAGCAGAACACTGGGGCTTGTTTCCTGATGAAAGCCAAGTGCTGGCATTTGTGCTGAATTCTCAGGAAAAAAAAAAATTAAAAAAACCAAACCCAGAACACTTCTGGACAAGAAAACAATAATGTGCAGATTGAAAGGGTGAAACGGGAGGCTGAGGGAACGAATGGCGTGATGAGAGCCTGCACGAGAGCATCGTTAATTCAATGCTCTAATCAACTGTGTTCTGCAGTGCTTTATCACAACCATCCCTGCACCAGCCTCTCCAGCTCAGAACACTTTGCAGCATTGCAGGAAATCCTCTGCTTTTTGCTTCCCATTTAAAAAAATAATCTCATTGTGCCTTGTCAATACAGACAACTTTGTCGATGAAAGCAAAGGAGAAATTATCGTGTAATTTAGTATTTATCATAATCAAGAGCAGGGGTTCATTAGAACAATGAGCAATTGTCAAATTATTTCTCAGAGTACTTATTTGAAGAATGAGAAAAGGGTATTTCCTACCTTCCTGCTTTTTCTCCCACCATCTCCTGCTGACACACAGAGTCTGCAGTTTCTATCAGCCTGCCAGATCAATTTCCCATTCCTGAAAAGAAGCATTTGTGTTAAATGATTGTAATTAAGAACCTCCTTACAGCTCAATAGCTGTCTGGACACACAGAGGTAATTCCCCATCGATTTCTATGGGGCCAGATTTTCACAGGAAGATCTCCAAAAGGCACTGCCTGCTTTGGAAGTGCAGCTTCCCTGGGCTTCTTGGAGTATCATAGAATGGAATCATGGAATCATTAAGGTTGGAAAAGACCTCCAAGACAATCAAGTCCAAGCTGTGCCCAATGCCCACCTTGTCCCCAGCCCAGAGCACTGAGTGCCACCTCCAGGCCTTCCTTGGACACCTCCAGGGATGGGCACTCCAAACCTTCCTGGACAGGTCTTTCCAAGGCCTGACCTCCCTTTCCATGGGGAAATTGCTCCTGGTGTCCAACCTGAGCCTCCCCTGGCATAGCCTGAGGCTGTTTCCCCTTGTTCTGTCCCTGTTCCCTGGGAGCAGAGCCCGACCCCCCCGGCTGCCCCCTCCTGTCAGGGACTTGTGCAGAGCAATGAGGTCTCCCCTTAGAGCATCAATGAAAAGAGCTGGGCAACTCCAAAGGGAAACTCCAAAAAGTAATTTCATTCCACCAAAGATCTCAGGAGGCTTCTAGAGATGCCACAGTTTGGTGCCCCAAGTTTCATGGGATGCCTCTCTAGTAATTAAATCAACGTGGCCATCTACAGGTGCAGAAGGTGTGGGAGATGAGTCCCTGTCTTCAGAGCTCCCTCACAGAACTGAGCCCACTACACTTTGCACTGTCCTGCATCCCTCTCTTCCTGCCTGGCTTAAAAAAATACCAAGTTTATGTAGAAGTCAGGCTTATTTTTATCTCACATTGCTCCTGACACTCTCCAGCTGCAGCCTGAAGTGGCTCAGTGCCCCCTGGTCTCAGAGGTGGCCTTGGACTCTCAGAGCTGGAACCAACAGCAGGGGCAGGGAGAACACAGCTGGGCAAGGAAATGGAAGGATTCCTTTGTAACTAATTAAAACCAGGGGCCGGTTAATGATCTCAGGCTTGCCATCAGCTACAACAGGCTGTGGGTCAGGGTGAGTGCAGAGAGGAAAGGAGGCTGGGCTGGGCTGAGCTGGGCTGGGCAGGAAGGAAGCTGTGCCAGCTTTGGTGTGTTCTCCTCAGTACACTGCTGGCTTTGTCTGGTACAAAAGAGAGTGCAGGAGAGCAGAGCTGGTACATGAGAAATAAATAAAATGCCTCATTTAGTTCTTCACTGAATGGGAGCTGGGGATTACCAGACCTTCACCCACCAGCACCCATAGAGGGGAGGAGGGGGAAGGAGGCAGCTGGATCCCAGCCCATCAGGGCCACCCAGTGTGGTGTGTCCATCAAGCTGGGCACGTCTCACCAAACCCAGCGTCTCTCCAGTCATCTCAAAATCCAGGGCTGCTGTGATCCCCTGTGTAGGAATTCCAATACTTCAGGTAGTTAATCATGTTCAATAAACAAGATATGTGTTTATCTCAGCCGAGTGTCCCGCAGGGATGTGAACAATCCTTGGGAAGCTGCTGGATTCTATCTGCGAGGCGTAATTACATTAAGGCATAAAGTGCATCCCAAGCCTTCCGTGGTTACAAACAAAGCAGTGTTAATCCACCTCCCCCAAATACACCAAAGTTACCACCAAAACCTGCAAGAGAAACGAGCACACAGAACATCGTAGTGACCAAGAAAATAGCCCAACAATACCTGCAATAGTCTGTTGGTGGTGGCTGTAATTATATGTTGGAGATGTACGATGTGGTATTTTTTGTTGGTAAGGATTGATCTCCTGTAGGTGTTCTCCACACATTCACCACCGTTAAACTTTTCCCTACAACAGGACTTAAAGGTTTAAGGGTGACCCCAAACTTCTGCTGCATTTCCAAATGCTGGGTCTGGTTGAGTTCTTCATCTCTAGCCAGGGGAAGGGAAGCTGTGTCCAAATGTAAGAAGGTTAAAATTTGGCAGGGGTGGGAAGGAGAAGGGCTTGGGACAGAAGGGAAAACGACATCCAAAAAAAAAAAAAGGGAAAATGGAAAAAAAGCCCTAGAATTGGATCATAAAGGCTCCCATACTTGGAACAGCCTATTCCAGAGTTCTGGGATGGCTCCCTGGTTGGTTGGAGCCATTTAGGTGACCTGCAACACCTGGATGTTGCTGATCACTATTTTCTACCCCTTGCAAGTGACAAATTTGTGGTCTAAGCTACAGCAGTGAATTCACTGACCCAACACTACCAAAGCCTTTGCCTTCTGGATTTCTAGAAAACATTTTTCCTTCAATAATTACTTTTCATGAACTGCTCTCCAGAAAAGAAATAGGACCCTGTGTGTATAAGCAGCAAATGCCTGGTATTGACACGCTGCATTCCAGCAGTGTTTGCTGCAGGAAAGAGCTCTGCTCTTCCATGGAATAAGACACAAGGATGGCAGATATGAAGCCAATTTACCTCCAGAAGTTCAACAGAAATATCATATAAAGTCAAAGAAAACAGTAATAATAACAACAACAACAACAACGACAATAATAATAATAATAATAATGATGATGTTGTTTGCAAAGAGCAGAACTTGTGGTTTGCATGCTGTTTTGTTTTTAATTTCAGCTGCTTTCAGAAGCCAGACTGGTGGGTTTGGGCACAACTCAAATATTAGAAGAGAATTAAGCAGGAAAATCAGGTAGGGCCTTAGAATTACAGCAGAGGAAAGATTTATGATATTAACATGAGGAGAAATAATAATAACAAAAGAAAGTGGAGGACGCCCTGCAGGAAATGCTCGGGAATAGTAAAACCCACCAAGCTGCTACAGAAATAGAATCACAGAAAATATGAGATCTTCTAAATTCATTTTAGTCAAAGAGCATTAAAGTCTCTCCGTTCACTTCAAGGAGTTTCATATCAGACCTTAAATGTAATTTTATTTTAAACAGGCTGGTATGGAGGAGAGAGAGCTCTGACATGCAGCTTCCTCAGCACATCCCAAGATGACTTCATTCCTTCAGACTGGCACAGAAATATTTGTATAATCCAGCCTAAACTTTGTTCCTATTTGTGCTTTGTCAGTGTAGATGTGCAGCCAGCAGAGAGAGGGAAGGTGATCCAACAACACACTCTAGAAACCTCTACAAATTCTCCAAATCCTCTCCCATTGGATTTTAAATGGAATTTCTCACATTTGGCCACAACACAAGCACGTGGTGCTCCCATGGGAGTTTTAGGATTAAAGAGCACATTTTCAACAGGGGTGGATGTGCATCAACCCAAACATTTACCAGGAGCTGCAGCCTGAGCGTTTCTGCTTGATCTTTAATTAAGATCAGCCTGCCTTAGGTCCAAAGCGTGGATTTGGGAGTAAATATGAAAACAGATTTCAACACAGCTTATTTTAAAATTAATGGCTGTTGGCACCTGCGTGGAACGTCAGTCAAGAGCGGTCGAGGTGAGCGCAGCTGAAATGGTGAAATAAAAATATTAAGCCATCTGTTCTGTTTTACAAATTATTTTTAGAAATGCAGAATAAAGTCAGATTTATTCCTGCTTCCCCTTAATGAAGTTTTCCAGAAATAAGTAGTGCACTAACAGACTCCTGACAATTTATGGCAGTAACCAGTCCATAAAAAGCCCATTAAAAGGCCAAGTGATGTTCAAGCCATCAAATGTGTAGGCAGGGCCACCCCAAAAGTTTCAAGACAAAAACCAGCCCAGGAGCTGGGCTGTGCAGTTGGAAAAGGTGGGAGCAAACAGTGGCAACTGAAATGGCAAGAAATCTTCATTTTGTTGTTGAAAACAATGCCTCAGGCACCCTCCTTACGAGCAGAAGAGGGAGAAAAATCCGACTTCAGTGTTTGCAAATGACACAGAGGAAGAACTTTAAATTTCCACAACAATTTCTGGTTTCAGGTGAATTTCTCATTTC
Source organism: Edolisoma coerulescens (assembly GCA_013397115.1). Classification (NCBI taxonomy): domain Eukaryota; kingdom Metazoa; phylum Chordata; class Aves; order Passeriformes; family Campephagidae; genus Edolisoma; species Edolisoma coerulescens. The sequence continues at coordinate 278,413 of VWZW01001437.1, forward strand.
AGTGAAATCTGAAGTTGAGTGAGGCTGGACCCAAAGCACATATTCCACATTTCAGCATCGTCACAGTCTAAAAACTGCATTTTTGTGAGTTGACCTCACATTGAATTGACCATTATTAGTGAAGAGGCACCATCAGGAAAAACCACAAACCACAAACAAAAACCAAAACAAAAACAAAACCCCACATACACACACACAAGAAAGAAAAAACCTAAACTTCAAACCTAACTCTCCAGTTCTAATTGTAATTATCAAAACCATACTCAATAAATTAGAATTAGCACTTCTACTCAATCTCACACACCAGCGTGGGAGGCAAAAAGGGGGGGATCAGTGTAGTTTGATGCAGCTGGATAAACATGAATTAATGATCAGCAGAGAGGTCAAAATTAGAACTGTTAGAACTAAAAGTTTTAAAAAAAAGAAAGTTTAAAAAGTTTCTCTCCCCAGATAGAAATGTTCATAAAATTAACTGGAAAATAAAATGTTTTACCTTTGTATTGCCTGTCACTCTTTCCTCTGTGCCAATAATCAAGGATTTAATCTTGTTCAAGGACCTCATCTTGGGTGTCCTCCCAGCTCCCAGGATTTTGGTGCACGTGGAAAGACTCTTGTCCAGTGTATGTGTCATTACTGCTCTAATTTAACACTTATCACGAATCTTAAATGAACTCGGAACAAAACCTAACAAAAAATACAGACTATAAGAATTATTATACAATTTCACAGAATCATAGAAAAAATAGATTAGAAGGGAGCTCTGGAGGTCCTTCACAGGTGCCAGGCAGAGGGAATAATCCCATTCCTCAGCCATTTGTTCCCAAAGCATCCCAGTGGATGTGCAACCTTCACTACTGGAGGTTGCACAGCTGTAGGATCCATGGATATTCGTGGAACCCCAGGTTCTCTCCTGCACTGAGTTTGTTCCCAGCCTGTATCGATGCATGGGCTGCTCTTTTCCAGGTGCAGAACTTTGTGTTTCTTCCTTGTTCAACTTCATGAGGTTCTCGACAACCCATTTTTCTTTTTTGTCCGAGTGATATCCCTGTGCATCCACTGCCCCTTCCAGTCTGGAGTCAGCTGGAGGCTGAGATTCCTTCAGTGCCCCAAAAGGAATCAGCCCCCAAGGGGCACCAGGAGCTGTGAGATTTGAATCTGCAGACCCTTCACAGATTCATTCATCCAAGCCCATTTCCCACCCCTCCTTGCAGTCCATCCACCCACTCCTTTTGTCCTTTTTTTGGCCAGAAAAGCTGTGGGAAAGTGTGGAAAGTCCTGCTAAAAACTTGCTACTCTCCCCTCATCCACAGATCCAGACATTTGGTGGTAAAAAGCTGTCAGATTGGCCAGCCATGGATAAATTTGTTGCTTGGAGAGGTTGTGGATTCCCCATCCCTGGGATTCCCCATCCCTGGCAGTGTCCAAGGCCAGGTTGGATTTTTTCTTGGAGCAGCCTGGGATAGTGGAAGGTGTCCCTGCCCATGGCAGGGGTGGCACTGGATGGGCTTTAAGGTCCCTTCCATCCCAAAACATTCTATTATTCTACGTTCTACAGTTCTAAATTCAAGCTGGCTCTTCCTGACCATTTCTTGTATTTCATCTTTCTGGAAATAGCTTTTTTGAGAATATATTCATTCATTTTCCCAAGGAGCAAAGGAAGGTTAATCAGCCTGTTGTTCCCGAAATCCACCTTCTTATTTTCCTTAAAAGGACAATAAATCATTTCCCTGTTTACAGTCATAGGGGAATTTCTTATGTCGTTTGACTTTAAATGTTTTCATGTTTGTTATTCTAATTTTTAGATTTCATAATTCCTTCCAGTTGGAGCATCCTTGTCTCTTGCTGCTAACTTGGCTGGTTCTCAGGGCATAACTTGATTTTCTGTGTGAACAGTCCATCACTGGATGATTTCTTGGCAATCTTTTTCAGATTTGTGTCACATTTTGAGAAGGTTTGTATTTCATTTCTAAAGCCTTCTCATGCAGAAAGAAGGTGCAGGGCATCCCAGCCCAGGAACAGGTTTGGAATTTTCCTTTATGAAGTGTTACCTCTATAAAATTCCTACCTTTACTAAATATTTTAGTTCTATCCTTTCCATGTGCCCGTGCACTGGAATGAGAATAATTTGAGAAACTTTTAAGACATCTGCAGCAAAGCAAAGGTCAATAAAAGAGTTTAATCATTCGCTTGGCAAATATTTGTTGTGTGAGCAGCTCTGCACTGCCAGAGCCCACAGAGCTTCCTGGGCACACAGAATTCTTCAGGAATTTTGCTTTAGTTACTTCTGAGTCCTCTTTGTTCGCTTGTGATGTTTCCAAGTGGATATTTTTGATCCCAGCCAAACATAAAAGGTGGCGGCTGCTTTTGAAGTGACTGAGAGTTCCCCGACTCATTTCAGTGGGAATAAATTGAAACCCTTAATTACATTTTGTCATCTCTATCAATCTTTGTGGAAGAACTTTAGCACGGTGATATTTTCCTCACAGGCATATCCTTGTGGGATAATAATTGAAAATGTGAATTAACTGCATTAACTATCACATAATCAGGGGTTTTTTTTCCTAAGACAGTCACATTTTTGATTGACTTACACTGCTACAGCAGTGACTTGAATTAAACATTTTGCCACTAAAAGCAGAGCAAGAGGATTACAAGGAATTCTGAAACAAATAAACCCTTGCTCCACTCTGCTTTTGTACAGATTGTTTTCTCCAGTTTCTCTCATAGCTTTGTGGCTACAAACATCTCTAGACTATACCCAAAGCCATCAGAGATGTTTCAGGTGCTGAAATAAACTAAATACTCATTATTTACTCCCCCTCAAGTGGCTGATCTTTGCCTCACCTTCTTTTCCCTTTGCTCCTTCTCCTGCTTCTTATATCTGTAGCAAAATAATAAAGGGAAAAAAAAGAAAAAATGTTTTGTTTTTTTTTTAATTCCGTTTTTCAAGGCTGCTGAACAGAGCCTTTTATCCCCCCTGGGCCTCTGAAAACATGCCATGGTTACCTTCCACACTTGGATGGACTTCCCACATCCCTCCTGAAGGTGTTCTTCCCTTTTCCTCAATAAACATCAGTGACAAAGCTCAGGGTTATAAAAGTATGTTGACAAGTGGGGAAATTTTCCTGTTTTGAGGAGTAGGCAAATTTCATTTGCCCAGATTAGAAGGGAGGAAATTCCATTCTTTAGCACAAACCCTCACCTGTATTGAAGATTGTTGTTTCCCCACTGGATATATATTCTGTCTCCTCCTGGAATGACAACTTTTGTCCGCAAAATATGAGGCTGAGGGGCTAAGAAGGGCTGAAAAACACGAACACAGAAGCACAGGCAGGCAGAAAATGCCATTTTCTAAACAAAAAAAGCAATTAACCCTCATTAACCTGTGCCCCTTCTCCAGGCAAGGGACCAAGATGAAAGAACAGAGTCCTTACTAAAAAAAAAACCCACAAGGAGAGTTTATTTTAGGGAACAAACCTGTGGCATCAGGAGGGTGACGCTGCAGGGCTCTGCTTATCCTCCCTCAGATCCATCAAAGTCTCGGAGTGTTCAGTGGACACACACTCAGTGCAAAATCAAATAGTGGTTTTCTCCTAATTTCCAGCATTTTGAACTCTGAAGCAGCATCTAAAAGAGAAGCTTTTCTCCTGCCTCTAGCAACTCCCACAGGAAGAGGAACATTTGGAGCCTAGCACGGTTCCAGTAGGTGCAGCACACAGCATCTCTCAGCTCTACAGTAGTGACAGGGCCGGGAAAAGAAGATCTGATGGAAAGAGATGCAAGAAGAATTCCATGGCCAACTCTTGTAAATAGTCACCTGTTTGCACCAAACGAGGATCTCATGCTAATTACACAATTATCCGTGTTTTTATCAGATCGCTGGATTAAGGCCTTGGGCTGCAGCAGCTCATGACACACACACACACAGATGGACATTTTGCCTGGCACAATTATCCTCTAATCTGAATAATCCCCGTTAAAGAACTTTGTTCTTTTAGCTGCCACAAGCTGAGGCTGTTCACCTTTCTCATGGAATTCAGTGCTCCATCCCACTGGCACTTTCCTCACTGAGTAATTCCTGTCTCTCCACGCTGCTGCAGCATTACATAACCACCCCTGTGCAAAAGCTGGAGGAAAACCCAGCTCAAGAGCCCAGCACGGCACAGCCACGTCCAGGTGTCTCCTTGGAGAAAGGCACAAACTCAGAGTTAACCAATTCCCACTGGAATTGCAGCGGTGGGATGGGGAGAGGAGAGAATGACGTGCAAACAGCTGAGTCCAAGCAAATACAGCACCTTTGGAAACCTGCTCACATTCCAGGGAAGAATTTCAGTCTTTCCATCAGTAAGAGTGTGAATTTCTCCCACCGTGCCTGAACAGAGATTAATAGAAAATATAAAATGAGTAGCAATACTGATTATTTATTAAAATCCCACTATTCAATATGCACATAAGGCCTTCAGCTCCGTTCTGGGCATACAGAGCATGGAACAAATGCAGTGCAAAGACTTCATTTATACCCAAAACTTCAGTGTGGTGCTGTTGCCTGAAGATTTATTCCTACCAAGAGCCAGGACTTCTCCAGACACAGGAACACCCTCACAGTAACACTGCTGGGCAACTTTCAGAGCCCAAGTTAGCAATTCTCTACAAGAAAATATCCCACCTTTAATTCAGCACAGGATTCAGTGTCTGCCTTAAAACAAAGCAGCAGAATTCATTTGGGATAACTGCTTGTTAGGCACTGGCCCAGCAGCTCTCAAGAGCTACAAAGCACAAGTTACAGGATGGAGTTTTAAATATAAGATGTTGTATTTAAGTTAAATTAAGAGCATCACAATGTACATAACCAAGAGCATGAACATTTTAACACAGGACATCTCGAAGACCAAGACAGTAGATCACAAAATCATAGAATCACAGAATGGTTTGGGTTGGAAGGATCTTGAAGATCACCCAGTGCCCCCCCCTGCCATGGCAGGGACACCTCCCACTGTCCCAGGCTGCTCCAAGCCCCAGTGTCCAGCCTGGCCTTGGGCACTGCCAGGGATCCAGGGGCAGCCACAGCTGCTCTGGGCACCCTGTGCCAGGGCCTGCCCACCCTCCCAGGGAACAATTCCTTCCCAATATCCCATCTGAACCTACTCATTCAGTTTGAAGCCATTCCCTGTCGTCCTGTCACTCCATGTCCTTGCAAACAGTGACTCTCCATTTCTCTTGCAGGCTCCCTTTATCAGTATTATCATCATTAGATGACTGCAAAGCTTTTGCCACAGAACCAGTGTCAGCATAGGGAAAGAGGAGGGATGGAGTTGGCCATCCTTATCTTTGGAGACACTTTGGTGTGGCACCTGGGGACGTGGGTTAGTGGTGGCCTTGGCAGTGCTGGGGAATGGTTGTGCTGGATGATCTCAAGCATGTTTTCTAACCCAAATAATTCTGAGTTTCCCAGTGTGTGCAAACACCAGTGACTTTGGCAAGGGTCTGGAATCAAAGCCAAGCTTAGGATCATTTATGGAAAGGGTCTAAAAGGGATGAAGTCAATCCATTGAACAAATCTGGATATTCCCCTTTATTTCCTGTATTTTTGCATCAGCACAGACTACACATGAGATGATCAGGATAACAAGTTCCTGGTGGAATTCCTGTGCACAGAAGGTTTGTCCAGTGCTTTTCCAGATGTATTTAGCACAGGGAAGGACTCGATACAAGGGAGAGGAGAGGG
>VWZW01001437.1:287580-330521 GCA_013397115.1 Edolisoma coerulescens
GGCTCAGGACCCCACGAGCAGTTAGGACTGGGGAAGAGCTGAAATGCCAACCCTACGATGGCTCTGTCTCGAGGCGCCTGGAGCTGGTGGGCTGGGGAAAGCAGCAGCAGAGCACACAAGGATGTGCAGCACTCCAAAACCCCGTCAGGGCTTTCCAGCCGAGTGCGTTGAAGCAGCAGAATGTTCCTCTCTCCTTTTTGGGCAGCAATCACAAAAAGCAGATGTTCCCCTCTGCTCGTTTTTGTCACTGGCACCGGGCCCCCTGGCAGGATTCGAACGAGTGTTGGCATCCTTGGAGCAGCTGGGCAGCAGAGCTGCTTCCTTCCCTCACACAATGCCAGTCTGAACAACCTTTGGGCCTAAAACCTCGTTCCTTTGTAATCTGTGTTTTGGCAGGCTTCTCCTCCACTCGCCCTGCTCCAATGTGGTATTCCCCAATCCTTCCAGAGTCTGGGATGTGTCTTTATNAGGTGGATTGAAAATAGATCACTGGTCTAAAAAGATCAGGACATCAAATCTCTGGTGGGCAATTAGAAGAATCCCACAGATTCCAGGAGCTGTCAGTCGTAGGGATTTGGGGGAATTTTGTAGAAAACTGCAGCGGTTAGGGAAAGCTGTCCCCCAAAGAAAGGGCACACCCAGAGGAATCCAGATCAAGTATTAAAAGATAAGAGGTTAACTGAGCTAAGTGGAGAATTTCACACTGACCTCACAAGAACAAAGCACACAGAGACTGTGCCATAACATTAATTTCTGAAGGAAATAGGGGTTAACACTGGAAGCCAAGAAACAAAGAGAAGTTCAGTCTGGAAGAGGCATCAGTAATAGCAAGAAATTAATCTGTGAGTAGATCAGTAGCAAGAGGAAGTGCTGAGAGAGTTTTGTCCTACTTCCCAACAGAAAGGAAAGCTACAGATGATACTTAGTAGGATAAAGAGTTTTTTGTGGGTTTTTGCATTGGAAAGGCCTGTGGTGAGCAAGGGACTACTCAACCCAAGAGGGAAGATCCTTCCCTATAACTGGACAGGACATAACATAAATCTTAATGCTCTCAAATGAATTAAACCTGAAGAATACACTAAAAGCCAGTCTGAGACAACATCAAATCTCCCTCAGAATTCATCTGAGGGAGAATGAGGGAAATTCCAGCAGGCTGGAAAGAGCACATGTGGTGCCTGTCTTAAACATGAAGGATGTTTGGCGGAAAAAAGAAGAGGAACTGGTGAATTATGGACCACTCACCTAAAATTAAGCTCTTTAAAAATGAAAACTGCTTTTGGCACCAGGAAATATAAGCCAAAATGGCTTTATCAACAGCACATTGCATCAAACCTGCCTCATTTCATTCCACAGTAGATCAACACAGGCTAAGAAAGAAGCTGAGCAGGGTCATATATTTTGATTTTATTAAGACATTACACCATCTGCCACAGTGTTCTAATCAGGGAGCAGGGAAAGCTGATCTAGGAGAAATTACCTTCTCATGGCTACAAAATTAATTGTAAAATGTGCCAAGGAGGAGTTACCAGGGGTGCATTGACAGCATGGAAGGATGTGTCCAGTTGGGTCTGTGGAGTGCCCAGTTCTGTCAGATAAAATAATGGTTTTTAGTATTTTAGAGGGTAAGTTCAGCATCCAAAATGATCCCAAGAAAGTGAAGAGAAGGTCTGAAAAAAAGGTTTCAACTCCAAGAGCAACACAGACTACTCCCCTAAAACAGGAGTAATTGGCTACAAAAACAAAGAGTAACAAAACCCAAGAATAATCGGCTCCAATAACAAAGGACTGGAAACAACTCGAGAACAAAATTCCCAAACACGCTCCAGATCTCGCATATTCCACCCTGGAATATGTGAATCAGGCCCAGGAGAAGCAGAGCATCCCACTCCTGAGAACAAGCATCCAACACCTGCCTGTCTTCCTGCCTGGTGACACTTTGCCACCGCAAAATTCTTTCAAATTCTTCAAATTAAATTCTTTCAAAGCTGTTTGACATCACTCTGAGCCAAATGTTTCTTCAAGGTGTTCAGCGCTTCAGGAACGCAGGACAGATGTTTCACCAAGCTGCTTGTGGCTTCCAGCAGGTTGTGTCTGCCAGGAGCAGATCCCGAGGGACACTGAAGGGTGTTTGGCTGCCTCGCTGGGACATTTGGAGGAGGAGGAGGAGGAGAAGGAGGTGGAGGAGGAGGAGGAGGAGGTNGAATGTTCCTCTCTCCTTTTTGGGCAGCAATCACAAAAAGCAGATGTTCCCCTCTGCTCGTTTTTGTCACTGGCACCGGGCCCCCTGGCAGGATTCGAACGAGTGTTGGCATCCTTGGAGCAGCTGGGCAGCAGAGCTGCTTCCTTCCCTCACACAATGCCAGTCTGAACAACCTTTGGGCCTAAAACCTCGTTCCTTTGTAATCTGTGTTTTGGCAGGCTTCTCCTCCACTCGCCCTGCTCCAATGTGGTATTCCCCAATCCTTCCAGAGTCTGGGATGTGTCTTTATTGCACCATAAGTGCTGATGAAAAATAGATGTAAAATCCATGCCACTCCTTTCACTTCCACAGCAGAAAGGGCACTTTCAGAGTTGTCTTTGCAGTTTAACTTCTCAGGATCTTTCTGAATTCAAGCTTCATCAATAAAGCAGGAAAAAGACCTCAGTGTGATGCATCTTACCTGGCTGCCTGACATAATGCACAACTTTACACAAAATGCTGAATAATTCTGGCTTTAGACATACGATTTAAAAGTGAAAATGGCAGTCATTGGCAATAAATCATTTGAAGAATGAGTGCTATTAAATCCAGCATTGATAGGTGGAAGGAGAAAAATGATGCCTTAGAGATTACAGTTCTTTTGCTGGAAGCTAAATGTGATGTCTTCTGTCAGAAAAAATTAAAATAAAAACCCCCAAAACAAACATAAAAATGATCTAGCTGTTGGTCAAGTGCACAATATTAGGAATGTCACTGATAGAACATAAAGAAGTAGAAATAATATACACCTGGTTGGGCATCAAAAGTGACTTTTCCTCTGTTTCATTGATTTTTATAAAGCAAGAAAAGAAATTAGCCCAAAAATAAACAAACTGCAGCCTCTCACTTCTGCAGTCTCCACTCTGAGCTGTGAGATCACACAATAAAATACTAGACAGGGCTATAGAATGTAAATCCTCTGGGTGGGAGTTCCAGCAGGAAAATTGGAGATGTACTCAGCAACTCGAGAAGAGAGCCATGATTCAAAGGAGAAAGGGAAAAGCTGCATGGAACAGTGTTTTGGTCCAAAATTGCCATGATTTCCAGATATCTTCATTAAAAATCAGCCATTTAAGTCCTGCCAGCAGTCAAAAACTCAGGCAGGCAGGGTGAGTTGGGCTGGGCTGCTCCCTCTGCAGCCAGCCCGGGAAGAGGAAATAAATATTTCCTGCCTCCAGTCCTGTTTGCAATGGGATAAACATGATCTCTGGAAGCAACAGGAACCATCTAAGAAAGAAAAAAAGGAGGTGAAATGAATTCCACCAGATTTCTTTAGCTTTCTGCAGCCTGGGTGAATGTATTATCCATGGGAAACGTGGTTGCACAGAAAATTCCACTGGAAGTTTAATTTGATGCATCCTTTTGAAAAGAAAGGGATGTGTTACTAAAGGGACAGGGCAAGTTCCTGGGGGAATTAAGGAATTTATGGCTTTTAGCCTTTGTTCCATACTCTGGGTTTTGCCAGCAGAGACAACCTTCAGTGTTTGGGAGGAGGAGGTATTTTAAAACTCCTTAAAAAGCAGTTTGGGGGAATACATTGGATGTAGCCTCATGAATCATGTGTGAAATATCTGCTTGTGTTACTCCAAAGGTTTCCAGGCAGAATTGTGCTTTGTGGAATGAACTTGAAGCAAAAAGGTCCTGATGTGAGGATTTGCTCAAACTCCTTCTCGTATTTCACTGGACATGTGTAGGACAGAGAATAACTCCTCTAAACAGAGATATCAAAAGTGAATATTCTCTCCATAAATATAGAAAACCTACACTAAAAACTCCACTAGAATTATCATATATCTGTTTATGCTGTTTATATCTCTTTGGGAATCATATACAGAACTCTGCACGAGATATTTTTAGATTAATGCATGATTTCACGTGACTTGCATCTAAATTTAATCCAAAATTAAAATGAGTAACTACATTTATTTCAAACCCCCAGAAGCTGGAGACTCTTCCAATAGATGATTCAATACCAAACCGAAGAATCAGAGAATTATTTGGGTTGGAAGAGACCTTAAAGATCGTTTAGCTCCAGCCCCCAGCCATGGGCAGGGAACTTTCCATTAGACCAGGGTGCCCAGAGCTTCATTGAGTCTGAAACTTGAAATTTAATTAGTTCAAATGTAAAAAAATATATATTTACTTAACAAAATATGTGATTAAGTAGCTGAAAAACCAAGAGTGTGTCACGCAGGGACACAGAAGGAAGTGCTCTCTAACGAAGTGAGAGCTGCCATTGCATGAAGCATTCCACAGTTACACATTTTAGAACACCCTCATTAAAAGCAGATGATTCAAAGGAAATTTAAACAATATTGGAGCTCCTTCTCCCTTCTGTGTTGAGTGGATGTATAGAAGAGATCCACAGATCTCTTGGATCTGTGGAAGATCTGTAGAAAGGTGTTTAGCTGCTGGCAGGGAGGACCAATGTCCCAAAAACATCAGATGGCACAAATTCCTTGTTTCCCATGAACCTGTGCAGACAAACCCCTTGCATTAGCAGCAGCCACTGCTTTATTCCCAGGTCTGTTCAGCCTTTAGCTAAAATGTTCCTTTTGAGGGGCAGAGCCTGAATATCCAGGGAAGAGCATGGCTCACAGATAGGTTCTTCTGTTGTTTCCAACAGCAGGGGTCTGGTGGTATCATCTCCCACCTGCAGACCCCACCACATAACCCCAGGCAAGGAGCTTGCCTCTGGAAAAAGCAGATTTTTCCAGCTTGTCATGAGAACTCCAGAACTGACCAGTCCATGTCGTAGCTGCCTGCTGGACCCACAGGTTATTATGTAAACATCATTAAATATTTGTGCTGGTATTCATAGAATCAAAAAATCACAGAATGGTTTGGCTTGGAAGGGGCCTTAAAGCCCACCCAGTGCCACCCCTGCCATGGGCAGGGACACCTCCCACTGTCCCAGGCTGCTCCAAGCCCCAATGTCCAGCCTGGCCTTGGACACTGCCAGGGATCCAGGGGCAGCCACAGCTGCTCTGGGCACCCTGTGCCAGGGCCTGCCCACCCTCCCAGGGAACAATTCCTTCCCAAGATCCCATCCAGCCCTGCCCTCTGTCTGTGTGAAGCCATTCCCCCTTGTCCTGGTGCTTCAGGCCCTTATAAAAGTCCCTCCCCATCCTTCTCAAAAATTCACCTTTTTCCCTCTCCTCACACCCACTTTCCTCCACTGCATCAGCTGTGTCTACAGCATTAACGAAACTGTGATTAATTACAGGACTGAAATTAAATTTCCAGATAATTCCATATAGACAGAGACTTTCAGGACACACCAGCTTAATCTTGGTCTAAACCAGAGGCTTGAAAGAAGATCCTGTTGTCACTTCTTCTGAACTCTTTGACCCATTAATCCATTTCCAGGTGGCCTTTGTACCAATCTCCCTTCCCCTCCTGTCATGGTTTAACCCCAGATGACAAAGAAATACCACGTGGCTGCTTCCTCACCCCCTCTCACCCCACCCGTGGGCAGGAGGATTGGAGAGAACAAGTAAACCTTGAGGGCTGAGATGAGGACAGAAAAATAATACTAATACTAATACTAATACTAATACTAATACTAATACTAATACTAATACTAATACTAATAATAATAAAACCACTGATGCTACTGATAATAATAACCACAGTAATAAAAAAGAGAGAGTGACAGAACCCAGGAGACACAAGTGATGCACAATACAATTTTCACCACCCCCTGACCGATTCCCAGCTGGGAGCAGCCACTCCCAGCCAGCTTTCCCAGTTTTATACTGGGAATGATGTCCTCTGGTGTGGAACATCCCTTTGCCCAGTCCAGGTCAGTGTCCTGGCTGTGTTTCCTCCCAGTTGTGCATGAATCTCCTCACTTTCAGAGCATGGGGCACTGAAAAATCCTGGATTTAGGGTAAGCACTGCCCAAAACACCAAACTTCAGTGTGGTTTTTCATACTAAACCCAAACCAGCTCCTAGGAAAAAAATTAACCCTCTCCCCGCCAAAACCAGGACACCCTCCGGAGTTTTCTCTCCAGCTGGATCGCCTCCAGGTTGCCTGCATCCAAACTTTTTCAAGCCACAGCACATTCAGTTGTTAGTAAGTACAGAGAAATGCCAGCTCATAACAAGCCAAGACGAAATATTTCAATATCCACTATTTTTGTCAGTTCTGAAAATGACAACAGCTTCCCAGTCCCATTATCCACCCAGTTCCATTCCTCTGCTTCAACACTGCACATCTACAAGCAGATGTTATTAACTGCTTTTCTCTATTAAAGGTTTTGTAGTCAGAAGTCTGTGGAAGACTTTGCTTGACTGCAAATAGCAAATTCCCCTCCCCAATTTTCACTGGGAATCACTCTTGTGTTCTCCACTGCTTCTGTCAGCACAACATCACTTGCAAGCACATTGGAGGTCCCCCACTCGAGTAAAACAAACAGAATGCATCAAAAATGGTGCTTTGCTGTCTGGAGAGAAGAGTTTTGCTCCAATTCTTTCTCCATTTATTCTCTTTTCTACTCCTTTGCCGTGAAGCTAATTCAGGAGTCAATAAGGAAGGAAGAAAGGAGTTCATTAAAATCACTGCTGAGGAATAGCAAGGAAAATAAGTGCAGTGAAACTAAAATGCAGATCAAAGGACGTGCATTTGTGCCCACGTACTTGTGTGTGTGAGCACACCCAGGGCTGCTTCTGTGAATCCCAAGGGACAGCAAATTCCATGGCTTGGCTGTGAATGGATTTGCAGGAGTCACCTCTCTCATGGCAGGGAGTTGATCAGAGGTGAAAGCACAGCACAGCACTGAGGTGATCAAAGGTGGTCAAACAGGTGCTGGGGAGAGAATTTCAGCTGTTCCACAGCTCCTGGTCACGACATTGTGATACAATTCCAACATTCCTGTTTGTGCATGGAGGAGACAGGGCACTCATGAGATACACTGAGAGAAAACAGAGGAAAAATAACCTTACTGGCTCCAAGTCTCCCAGGATTCCTCCAGCACAGCACACTGCCACATTCACAACCCCACTGCCCTGATTGATTCCTCGCTCCTTGGAGCAATTCCTGTAAATTTGGGGGGAAGGGAGTGCTGCCACCCTGTTCTCCTAAACAGATCATCCTCCTACCTCCCTCAATTAAAAAGCAAGCAATGCACCTCTCAGGGACAAATATTGCAAAATCTTGGAATTTTCCAAAATCTAACTGAGTTAAGGCAAATCTAATAAGTCCAGTTGATAACTAAGATTTTTTTTTCCCTGCTTTTTAAAAGAAAGTGTTTTGTTGTTGTAGGAAGTTGAACCCTTATTGTGCACTGCTGCCATGGAAGGTGCATTATAATGGAAATGTAGATGATGCCAGGCCCCAGTGTGTGTTTCCAATTAAAATTCTTCATTTTCTGCTAAGATGTTAGAGTATGACCTGATTAGCTCTGCCAGTTATCAGAGCTCAGCTTCTGTGCCTCCTTATCTTATTCAACAACTACTGTCTGATTCTGTACATTTGGAGAGGAAAGCACCACATCCCTCAAAGACCAGGGAAGTTTTAAGGAGTCCATAAAACTTTCCACAGATAATTTAGTGTGGGTCAGGAGTAGCACTTCCAGCTGTTTTCTGTCCCTGAGTCTCCCCTGCCTGCTCACACATCTTAATAAGAAATAATTAGCACAGCTCAAACTGCAATTCCACCCTCACAGGGCAGGTTGGTGACTGGTTTTTTTAGCAATAACAATTGTACATAGTGAAATTTATTGCAGTAGAATTACCTGCAGATTCTTGAGGCTTAAAACAATAGAAAACTTCTCTCTTTTCATCCAGGATTCCTCTGTGGTGTTATCAGATAAGGAGCAGCATGAAAGCCCTTTCCTAAGAGGCAGTGTCCTTAGTCAGCAGGAAAAGAGCAGTGTATTATTTATGGAAAGCAGGCAATATGGAATCAGAGAGAAAGGGTGCTAGATGAAGTGCCAGATTAAGCCTGAGCTTTGAAAATGTATTTTATGTCACACATAAATAAATATGTTTGTTAGGTCAATGATATGCAATTATCAAAAGATGTCTTTTTATGTAAGTTTTACTTTAGATTCAAATTTCAAGTAGTGGCCATTTATTTTAAATTCTTCTATGTGAGGGTGGGGAGGCACTGGCACAAAAAAGTTGTGGCTGCCACATCCCTGGAAGTGTCCAAGGCCAGGTTGGATGGGGCTTGGAGCACTCTGTGGTAGTGGAAGGTGTCCCTGCCCATGGAATGAGATCATCTTTAAGGTCCCTTCCAACCCAAACCACTCTGGGATTCTGTGATTCTACATTCAGAGCGTCATAAAAATTCTTTTTCAAGCACTTCAGCCTCAGCAGTGGCCTCTCCTCACCTTCCCCAAAGACACACAGACATTATGCAGACGTTTTCAGCGTCTCGTTCTGCACCAGCAACATGAAAGAATAGCTGGAGAGGTTGGGAAGGCAGGAGCAGGTTCTCCAGCTGGGAAAGGGAATGTTTTTAGCACAGAGCTGCATACGCAAGGACTTCGCCTGGAGGTGGGTGTTAACGTAACTTTTTTAAAAGTGACAGTAAAAATGCAGTGCCCATAAATGCTGGGCCAGATGGATCCCTCCCTGCTTTCACGGGTTGTGCCTCAAATACCACGGTGCATATGGATTTGGGGGGGTTGAGGTGGCTTTCTGCTGGGTGAAACACACTGCCAGGCCTTGCACTCAGTATTGATAACGCCAGGGAGGGCCTGGGAGCTTTCCAAGAGTGGAGATGGCGAGTTTACACCGTAGTGACAAAGGTGTCTGTTCTCTGCAGCTCTGTCCTCATGTCTCCCCCAGGCAGCCTGCAGTACCCTGGCCTGCTCTGGGGCTGCCTTTGCCTGTGTCAAAGAGAGCTGAGGAGGCTCCGTGCTTTGAGCTCAGGATGTCACAGAATTCCAGGATCACTGAGGCTGGAAAAGTCCTCCAAGATCACAGAGTCCGAGCTGTGCCCGATGCCCACCTTGTCCCCAGCCCAGAGCACTGAGCGCCACCTCCAGGCACTCCTGGGACACCTCCAGGGATGGGCACTCCAAACCTCCCTGGGCAGCCCCTGCCAAGGCCTGACCTCCCTTTCCATGGGGAAATTGCTCCTGGTGTCCAAGCTGAGCCTCCCCTGGCCCAGCCTGAGGCCGTTCCCTCTCCTCCTGTCCCTGTTCCCTGGGAGCACAGCCCGACCCCCCCGGCTGCCCCCTCCTCTCAGGGACTTGTGCAGAGCCACAAGGGCCCCCCTGAGCCTCCTTTGCTCCAGGCTGAGCCCCTTTCCCAGCTCCCTCAGCCCCTCCTGGGGCTCCAGCCCCTTCCCAGCTCCCTTCCCTGCCCTGGACACACTCCAGCCCCTCATTGTTTTTCTAAAGGTGAGAAGCTCAGAACTGGACACATGGAGAACATTTACTGTGCACAGTGAAAGGGAGGAAGACTTATTCTAAACAAAAAGTTAAATTTCTAGGTTGGGTCCCATCTGGGTACCCTTTCTAACCAATTAAAAGAGGCAGACACCTCCAGAGGATGATTCCCTGTGCCATCTTTAGGAGGGAGCAAAACAGGTACTTTTCATCCCAATTTCCTGCAGTTACAGACAGGATGAACCAGTAAAGGTTTAACTTAGGGGTGGCTGAAGTCCAACAGGTGAGAAGTAAAAAAACTCATCAGCCTGTATATTATGATCTATATTTTGACTAATATCCGAAATTATTTGTTTCAGTGCAGTTTAGGGTATATTCACCTCTGCTTTTCCAAACCTTTTTCCACAATAATCCTCACTCCTGGAGCGAGCTTTGCGGAGCTGTGTGGGATTGCAGTGCTGCAGATTGCACTCTGCTAGAACTTTCTAGCCTGAGTTGCACTCCAAACACCCACAGGCTTGCACTAGGAATTTTAGGCTCATGAGGCTCAATGTTACTTCTCAAAGTGGGATAACAGAACCGGTGTCACCCTCACAATTTTATAGATTAAGCTGCTTTTAGCTGAAATCTGGATCCAGGTTCTCTCTTCTCAGCAGAGCCCTTTTCAGTAAGGTTGTTGTAACTGGAAGTAGAAAGGCTGAAAAAGCAGGTAATGAATGTGCTTCTTGTGGGAGGGAACAAAACAAAGGGAAAACAAAAGGAGCTGTGGATTTCTGTGAAGCCATGAAGGGGGAAAAAATACCCCACCTTTTTACTGTACCTTAGGCTGGTTCATCACCCCGTGTTTCAATAACAGCAAAGAAAAAAAGAGACAGGAATGTACAAGGTTCTGCCTTCAGACTCCTGCTGAGCAATAATGGAAGTCTGACTAATTAAGGGCCTGATCAAGGTCCCGTTGAAGCCGAGAGAAAGCTTCCCACTGGTTTCAAATGGCTTTGGATCAGCTCCGAGTGTAAATATGACTGCATTCAAAACATGGTCTGCTCTCAGTCAGGGCTGGCTGAAGGATGCTGCCACGCCAGAGCTGGCCCAGACCTGCTCTGGAGCAAAATCAAAGGTTATTCCTCCAAACTGGAGAGCTGTATGAAAGCTGTGCTTGATCTGAGAAGGATAAATGGAAAAAGTGGTAGAGGGAGGCCTGGGGGAAAGTTGTGCTGAACAACACTTGTGCTGCTCCCGGCGGGTGGAGGGGAAGAAATGAGAATTTCCGTCTTCTCAGCACATCTGGAGCACAGCGTCCAGTTCTGGGCTCCTCAGTCCTGGAAAGACATGGAAAATCCTGGAAAGAGCCCAGAGAAGGGCTACAAAAGGGACTGGAACTTCTCTTCCTGGAGAGGAGAAATTCAGGGAGGGTTTATCAATGTCTGTAAAAATGTCTGAAAAGAGGGTGCAAAGGGGATGGCCCCAGGTGCTTTTCACAACCTGAACCACTGGAAGCTTTGTCTGGATACCAGGAAACACTTTTTGTACTCTGAGCGAGACCAGGGCCTGCCACAGGTTGTCCATGGAGGTTGGGGAAGTGCGTGGAATTTATTTTATAACTTCTTTATCTCAGCATCCTGACCGGTTCAGTGATAAATGGTTTGCAGAGAACAGAAAATCCTTGACTGTGTTATATATTAGCCCTTAGGTTCCACAAGTGCTTCTTTTACATTCTTTTGCCATTTGTAGGGCATTAGCTTAGTTCTGAGGGAATAAATATTCTCCTCAGCCTCCGAGTGCGGGCTGACCTCCACCACAGTCTGTGCCTGTTCCTGAGGTCGCTCCAACAAGGCTGTGACAGAGCTGACTGCAAAAGTTGAGGCATTGATATCACAGGAAAAAAACAAGTTTATTCGAAATGGGAGCATGAAGAATGAAACCTTTGATTTCCAGGGCTCTGCTCCTGGTTTTTCACATCTTTTTAAAAGTGTAAATTCAAACTGTCTGGGGCCTTTCCTGCCTGTGCTGCTTTGGAGCCACCACACCTTTTCCCTGCCACAAAACATAAATAAATCAAAGCCTACCCGTGCAACATCTGTTTACTCCCTTGTATTCTGAGTCAGCAGAACAGAGAAGAAACAATGTAATACGTTAACACCCAGGAAGAAAAAAAAAAAAATACTCACTCATCCCTAAGCAAAAATCACAGAACACAATTCACTCTGGTCTTAATTCTGCAAGCAGCAAGAAAACCGACACGTGGCGAACCAGCCAGGCTGAAAAATGTCTCTTCTTCCCATTGCTATAGCAATTCTAAGCTGTAAAACGCATGTTCTTTTCCCACAAAAAAGGGGATTAGTAGGCAGGAGACAAGGATTTGTCAGAATTATTTATCAAGTTAGTGCACGAGTTAGTTTAAAGTCGTGGACTCTGCCAACTTTTAATACCCTCTTCAGCCTGACTGGAAGGAGGAAGTTAAATTAGTAGAGAGTGGTGCAATGGCAAATAATTGAAACCCCTGGAATGCTGGAGTTCCACATGCCAGGCGAGTCAGATGTAATCCTCCAGTTTTAATCAAAATAAAAAAATGCCCTCAGCTCCCGCCAGAAAACAACAACGTGGGCAAACACAAGAGCACAGGCTGAGAAAAATCAATCCCAATGAGCAATAAAAGGGAAACCAGAACCAGGAGTCAATCTGCATATTATTATTATTATTATTATTATTATTATTATTATTACTACTACTACTATTTTTGTTGTAATTACTATTACAACTACTACTGTTATTATTATTACTATATTATTATTATTATTATTATTATTATTATTATTATTATTATTATTTTATTCTTTAATCTACCAATTGGTCCATGAATGGTACATCTGAATCCCAAACCTGCCCTAGAAACCAGTAGCGTGTGCAGAACACTGACCATGAGAGGAAAATAAATCTGACCAAAAATAGCTGATGTGCTCTAAGGAGAGGGAATCACTGATTTTAGGTTGTCATTGATTTTGTGAGTGTTTCCTCCTGCCTTAAATTCATTCAGATTAACTCCTTAGGTATTATTTTAACATATTTTGTTTTCAGTCAATGATTTCTTGGTAGCCAATTCTAATAATTGATCCTTTTTCTCTTGACAAAGTAATAAGTAAACAAAAACCACAAAATCTAGAAAAATCAGAGTAAAAATCTTTTAAAAGAGAAAACTGGCAAAAGCCTCTAGACCAAAAAGGAAGAGATTTTCTCCTTTGCAGACAAGAAGCAATTTGTATTCTGAGGGGATGCATCATAATTTTGACCAAAGTAAAACATCTATCTCACTTTGCGAAGCAATTTACCCTCATAGGCTTAAAAAATCTGCACATAAAACACTCCTAAACATGATGTCACCATCCATGTCTAACTCCTTCCTTCAAAGGCAAGGAGAACTTTTTAAAAAGTATTTATAAAGCATCAAGAGTTCCTAAAAAAAAAAATAAAAATACAGGTTAATATACAAAATTGATCTCTCCAAAGAAAAGACAGGAAAACTGCAAAAAGTTTCTCTTCAGACACTTCTAATTCTATTTGTTTAAAAGAAAATTAACTAAATGATGAGTTCCAGCACTGTGGTTCTCTCTGCATCCAAAAAGATAAAAGAATTAGGCTTTTTTCATACCGCAGATTAGAAAATGGGTACAAGTTTTTTGGGATAGAAGACAGGTCTCAGTGCAACTGTCTTTGGACTAGAGGTCAAGAAAAAAACCCAACCAAAATTTGGAAAAAACATAGGTCCCTATTTTATCCAAATTGAATGATTTGTCCATAATCCCGATCAGTTCGTTTATTTTTAGACACAACTGGAAACCTTGGGGCTCTCATGGAAAACCTCTATGGATTGGTTTCTGGTCCAGCCAGTTCAGCTGTTTGGCTCAGAGCCTAAAGAGATGACTTTGGGGCAAACATAAAATGGATATTTCAAAGGCCCATTTTACTTCTGAAATCTTTGCTTAGTAGGAAGCAGTGCTAACATTTGCTACAATTAAATTTTAATTTGTCCAGCTTGGAAAAAAAAAAAAAATCAATGTTTTAACCTAATGATTTTTTTTTTTTTTCCAAAGAGCAAGAAAAACGCAGGACACAGTGCTGGGGAATTGATAAGGAATGTTGAACACGGGAATTCAGGATGCAATTTTGCTAATGCACACTGAAGTGTGATAACAAAGAACATTGGTCAAGGATGTATCCTCGTTTTATGGGTTGTTTTTGCACCTGTTAGAGATGTGACGAGGTGTTGGCAGAGCTCTCCTACCAGGACACCCTGGGACAGACACAGCCACTCTGATAAATTCCATAATGTGACACCTCATTTCACTTGGGACACGCGTTGTTGCCACAGAGGTGATGCCTCTTACAACAACTCCAGAAGTAATTTCCACTAAAATGTGAAGCATTATCACCCAAGTACAGAGATCCTCAAGTAAACACAGCCCTTAGAATAAAATATGTAACACACAGAGTGCAACAAAAGCCTAAAAACCTCTCAAAACGTATTTCAAACGCATTTTTCAGCACTGCCAGTGCACACTTGGTGTTGCTCACAGCATAGATTAGAGGTCTTGCTTTGAAAAAATAGTATTTTAGTGCTGACAGGAGTAGCAACACAACCTTTGCACGGTTCTGATACATTACCATTTATGGAAATTTAATCTGCATGTCTTTACTGTTTAAAATAAAAGAGGCCCAGTTGGTTTTTGAGGTGTTTAGGTGCCAAAATAAGTAGGTGTGTCCCACAAGGTGCTTTCAGAGCTGGCTGGACACCGACTCCCATTTTATTTCTGAGTGCCAGCACCTGCCTGGATGAATTCTCCACCAGTTTCCATCTGTGCTGCAAGCAGATCAATGATTTTTATAATTTGCACAGTGCTCACCAGGCTGGCAGGGTGTGAAAGAACAGCCAAAAGAAACCACAAATAGAAGGTAAAAGTAAGTGCCTTTCCCAATCAAAGTTAAACCAAAGTAACATTCTTCTGAGCAGCCCTGAAGGAGTTAAATAATTCACAAGGATTGGGATGAATGAATTCCCTGCAGGAAGCTCAGCAATTCCTCCTAAAACGAGACTGGGGATCTTGGTGGGTTATTTGGAAAAAAAAAAAAAAAAAAGTGGTAAAAGGTAATAGAGGCCACAAAACCTCCCCTGTCTCACCTCTCAATTTCCCCTCCTGATAGACTGTACACAAATTAACAGCTTTTTATCTCTTTCAAGGGTATTTATTTCTGGCAAGGACACAGACTTTTCTGTCAAGGTTTGCAGAACATTTTGTTCTGCACCACGTATGCACATGCTGCTGGATCCTATTCCTATTATATATTCAAACAGCACCCAGAAGATTGTCAGCACACAATCTGTCTGGAGCTGTCCTGATGAGCAGAAAAAGTCCAAATTGATGGGGAAAAAAAAAAAAATTCACCCTTTATTATTCTGATCCAGAATCAACTGGACTGGTCTTTGTGCCCAACACAGGATAAAAACACCAAGGTGTGTTCCCTGCCTCTCCTCATCCCTTCCCTCATCCATCTGCATCTTCTCTTCAGAATTCCATGGAGTTTTGTCCTTTCAGGAGCATCTATCCATAATGGAAGTATTCTACTAATATAAGCCTTCCTGCCCTTCCTCAGAACAATTCCAGTGGCATTCAAGCAGCTGCTGAAGCAGGTGTGCAATTCCTGTCCTGGCTGCAGAGGTTTTGCACTATTACTGCCTAAATCCATTAATTATTGCTGCCCAAATCTCTAATTAAGGCTGGCAAGCAGCTGAACAGACTTTGTCAAGGATTTTAGACCACCAATAACTTGGTTTAGCCAAAAATGCTACAGTCATTGTACAGTCAGCAGCAGATCATCCCAGGAAATGCAAAAGGAACTTAAAATAAGGAATTTACACTATTGTAGAAGAAGGGAGAAACCAGTATTAAATGAAGTTCTGAAAGGGATTAATTAATGAATGCATTTTTTACATCAAACTGATCCTCTCATTCTACTACTGAACAACTTTACGTGGGGATGAATAAAATGAAAAATCCAACTCATTTTTTATGGGTGATGTAAATTCTGAGAGACATCCATGAAAAACTGAAAAAACCCAATGACCCAACCCATTCTGATCAGGAGAGTTACAGAGGGCGTTATTTGTATCATGTTTAGAGTAAGGAGGATGTAACTTTGTAGTAGCAAAATGAGAAATACAAAAAGCTCTGCGAGCAAAGCTCCGTGAGAAACATTTACATGGAAATCGTTCCCTGATTAAAAATTTCAGCCCAGGCCTAGAAATTTACAACTTAACCAAATACACCAAAGACAACTCTCACTCTAGAGCTGAAACTGGGCCCTGGGGTGAATTTATTGATTATCACAACTTACCGAGACCTCCAGGGAAGCTACTGAAATTTAATGAATCTCAGAACTTTCACCATTTGAGCCCCTGAAGCTGAATGTTCTCCACCATCTGTGGGCAATTCTTCTGGAGCAGCAGAAGGCACAAATTCCTGGGGAACTGTCCCATGTGAATTCTGCACTGCTTAATAGCAATGGCTCCTTCTCAGCTGCCAATTTCCAACAAAATGCCAATAAACTGATGATTGAAACCTCCAAGCATGCTGATAAATGGGGCTGAAACTGATCTCCAAACTGTAGAAATGCTGCTAGAAGGGGTAAAAAATGACACCACAGTCACAACAGACTTGTTGCAGCAGAAAATCAGAATTAAAAAAAAAAAGATAGCCCTGAGGTTATTTATAAATATATTGCATTTTAAAATGTTTAAATTTTTTTTAAAAGCCACCAACAATACAGAAGTTGGCAAAAAAAAAGGATTACCCTTGATATGTCCAAACATGAGAGATTAGACCTTTTTTCGGCCCCATCAAATACAAATCTTTGTTGTAGTGACACCATTAAAGTGCAAAGAAGAAGTCACCAGTTTAAATTTCCCTTCAGCACCGCCAGATAAGACCAGTGACTCATCCATCTAAGTGCCAGTGTTTTGGCTGGGGAAAAAAAGCCCTTAAGAAAAAAAAAAAAAACCTTAAAAAAAAAAAAAAAAAAAAAAAGAATTATTTGGATGCACATGTCCATGTAATCTACTTGAAACTGCACATTACCTCATTTCTGGAGTGATTTTATTCAGGTCTCCTCCCCATCAAGCTGTTTTCATTCTCTTCCATTAAAGAACTGGAAGCATTTAGGACTTTCAAGGTCTAAAGTGAAACTCCAAAAGCTGATTTGTTTCACCTTCCCCTTCCACATCACACACTGACCCATCCAGCAGTGTCCAGCCTGCCCAGATGGGTCTGAGCAGGAGGGACCCCCTCCCACAAATTCCTGGTCCCAAACTCAGCACAGAGCTATGGCCAAGACAGGGAACTGCTTCTCTGCAGGCTGGCTGGCTACTGCAGGAGATCCCAAAATCATCAGGGCTGGAAGAGCCCTTCAGGATCACCCAGTGCCACCCCAGCAGCACCAGCATCACCCCACACCCTGTCCCCAAGGGCCCCACCCAGACTCCTCCTGAACACTCCCCCAGACAGTGACTCCACCACTCCCTGGGCAGCTCATTCCAAGGCCTGACCACTCTTCCAGGGAAATTTTCTTTTCCAGTCTCCAACCTGAGCCTCCCTTGGTGCAATTTGAGGCCATTTCCTCTCCTTCTTTCCCTTGGGACACGGCAGGGACACAACTCCTGTCAGGGAGTTGTGGGGAGCAATGAGGTCCCCCCTGAGCCTCCTCTTCTCCAGGCTGAGCTGCTGAGCACAGAAAGCCAAATTCTGATGTTTCTCCCCACATGGAGCAGCCCCACTCATCTCTTGTGGCACAAAGTCCCCCTCAATGTGGCTCTGTCATGAGAAAAAGTCCAAGATTTTCGCTCACTAAAATCAGCAGCAGCAGCAGCAACAACAACAAGAAGGAGAAGTGAGGGAAAAGCTGTCCATTTCAAATCCAACACATCCTGTGGATCAGAGACCTTCCGATTCAGAGAACACCAAAGAAATCAGACTTAAATCACGACAGGTTTCAAATGTACAATCCAAACACAGAGAAAGTTGTGTTTGCCTGTGCATCTACCAAGAAAGGAGCCAGAGGGGAACAGGGCAGGGGCGATGGTTTTATCAAAATTGTTCATTTAAAATTTCTCTAATCTAGCTCAGATGGCCACCAGGACCTGCAAAATTGGAGGTTTTATGCCTATAACATCTGTAATAAAGAACATGCTGTATTGTGCCAGGCAGAATGAAAAAAGGACTTAAAATCATCATAATAAAGGATGTGCTGAAGAATCCACTGAAGGATCTTAAAGACAGGTTTTATTCACTAAAAAGGTGCTGTGGGGTGTTTCTCTTTTCCATCAAGGAATTCTAAGTTAATTACAAAGTTCTGGGGTTAAATATTCTCTGCACATTTTCTGGAGTGCGACGTGATAAACCCAGTAGTTGTTGACTACTGTTAATTACGTGTTTGAGCATGCCAAAGTAATTTTCTGGGCCAGTTTAGTAATATGTCAATAATTTCTGTCTCCTTGAATCTAAAATTCCCCTAAAACCACAAAAGAAGTGATTTTGGAAATGAGGTGACCTTGTGGGAAAGGAGAAATAGAGATCAAAAAAACCTCCAAGAACAAAAAAACCCCAAAACCTCAAAAACCAACCAAAGGAACCATTCCTAAGTAGAAAATTTAAAATTATCCAGAGGTGCTAGAGGTCTCATTCCTGTCTGATAATGAAAAATTTGTCTCTCAGAGACCTGAGCAGCAGGAAACAAAAGGAAATTACCCTCTGACAGCTTTCTTTGTAGACAAAGAATTGGTAGCTCCTAATGGGCAGGTGTCCGCATTAGGAAAAAACATTAATTAATATCCTGGCTGGCAGGCTCAGCTGGGGAAAACATGGCTAAATGAGCATGGAAACTGGAGTGCCTTCTGGGATGGTAATTGTGTGTCCCCGCATTTATTGTAATTCGGGATGTGATTTTCCATTTGGATCCCAATCACTGAAAGGGTCTGGTTGTTGGGACAACACACAGGGATAATGATTCTATCAAAACACTCGGGGCCTGATTTCTAAAGAAATCAGCACCATTATTGGGATCAGGAAACTTTTGGTAGCTTGGAAAATTTGGACTCATCATAATTTTAGGGTAAAAACCAAGCCAAGAAGGAATCATGTGAAAGCCAGAGTGGTGGTGACCGGGGGCACGATGAAGAGCAACACCAAATTTTAAATGAACAATTTTGATAAAAACTAGAATACAGGGAAACGTGAGAGGGGGAAAGTTTTGTTTTCTTTCATTTTACACGAAGAAAAAGGAGAAAAAAAGCAGTAACAAATTATTTTTCTGGGAATTACATCAGCAACTGTGTTCAGAAGTAGAAACAAAAATACGGATTAAAAACTGAATTATGAAGTTTCTAGATAAATTGAAGGTGAGTTGTATTTTTCACCAGGACAGATTGCAGTCAAGAATGGAAGGATATGGAAAAGGCAGGTGGGATTTAACCAGATCCTCAGAAGTGTTGGATGAAGCCTTTCACAAGAGGTTGGTCCTCAAGGCTGCAGCACTGAAATGTCACAGACAGGGACACCTCCCACTGTCCCAGGCTGCTCCAAGCCCCAGTGTCCAGCCTGGCCTTGGGCACTGCCAGGGATCCAGGGGCAGCCACAGCTGCTCTGGGCACCCTGTGCCAGGGCCTGCCCACCCTCCCAGGGAACAATTCCTTCCCAAGATCCCATCCAGCCCTGCCCTCTGGCACTGGGAAGCCATTCCCTGTGTCCTGTCCCTCCAGCCCTTGGAAATTGTCTCTCTCCATGGTTCCTGTAGCTCCTTCAGGCCCTGCAAGGCCACACTGAGGTCACCCCAGAGCTTCTCCTCTCCAGGCTGAACAATCCCAGCTCTCCCAGCCTTTCCTCCCAGCAGAGCTGCTCCATCCCTCTGCTCACCCTGGTGTTGCTCATCTTCTTCTTTTAACATTTTTTTAATGAAACCTTTTGGAGCCACGTTTCATACCAGCATCAAATTAATAATTACATAGCAAATAATTTAGCAAAGTGAAAATCATCCTGGTCTGTGGAATTGCATCATCAGGCTTGAGTTCAGAGGGTGGACAGGAAAAAAGACATCTCATGACTAATAAACTCAGAACAGGAGATTTCTCTCCAGTAGAATGCAAACCAAGGTAGTCACTTTAATTTGGGGCTTTTCAAATACCACAGAAGAGCCTGGAAGGAATTTGGAGATTTAAGCCCTGGCCGTGCACTGAGACATCTCTGTCTAGACTGAGCCTTCCCTGGTCTGAACACACCCAGCAGAGCTCCTTGAAGATGGGTAACAGCTCTGCCTGCACAGAATTCCACAGTCAGAGTGAACCTGCCTATGTTGGGTCATGTTCTCCAGGTTCTGCAGCTGAAATTGCCCTGGAAATATACAGTAACAAAAGAGAGAGAGGTGAAAAATTATCCATAAAGCTGCACATCCAGCCTTTGCAAAGCAAAACGAGCTGTTCCATGGAATGGTTAGGGAAGCCTGGAACTGATCTCTTCCAGCACAAATGCCTAGAGGAGGAGCTTTGATTTTTTCAAAACAAACAAGAAGGAATTTCGATTAAAAGACGTCGAGGAACGGCAAAACATCTTACCTAAATCTTGCTCCCGTTTTCGGTGAGTAAAGATTAATTTACCCTTAAATTACACAGAGTTTTCTGAAGTGTTAAACATTTGAGAATTATGCAGCAGACGTTAAAATCAAGTCAAGCTGCAAAACTCAGGAGATTTTTGGGCATCACAGCCAGCCTGCAGAGTGGTAGAACGCTTATGTTAATAGGACAGCACGAGAACTGTCAGGTGCTTATCTTTTTATTAACAAGGTTTGCACACAACTGAATGAATTCTGGGCATAATCTAGAATTTGGGGTGGAGAAAAGACAGCATTACAATAGGAAATAAGAGGGATTTTTAAAAATGGAGAAACGAATTAAATACTTCTTCTGACTACATTTACTCTTGATTAAAATTTCACAAACCAGCTCTCAGGAAATATACTTGTAATTCTGAGTAATATTGAGTTTCCTCATAATTTTAAAATGCAGGAGATAATGGAGCTCACATTGGGTTTGGCTTTGCATGGCAAGGTTTTGGTAGCAGGAGAGCTGCAGGGATGGCTTCTCTGAGGAGCTGCCAGAAGCCTCCCCCATCTCTGTTTGTTGTCTGTAATGGAATAAAATGCTTTATCTCTCTTAGAGCATGTAATTTTTCCCTTTATACGTTTACAGCTATGAATATTTTATCATTATTAACGTTTAATAAGATTAAAAACAGCAGCAGTGGCCAGCTCCATAAGCTGACCTTTAATCACTGGCATTATCCATTATTTTGGAGGTGTTTAAACTCAGAAAGGACTCGAGCAGGCACAGTTTGAAACATCTCCATTACAGGGCACTGTATCTAAAGCACATTCTGCAGAGTGGAAGTGCCATCAGCTGCACTGCCTGAAGAACACACAGATTTGCTGTGCCCGACGTGTAAATTTTGAGTCTGACTCACCCAGAGCTTGTCTGGAAATTCCAGTTAAAAGATATCCTTAAAATATATCCCAATCCCCCAGACACGCCACACGTCTGCACGGCACAGTACAAAACACGCTGAGGTGAGGAGCTGCAGCAGGAACAGCACCAGGACAAGGCTCCTGCAGAATAATTGACTTGTTGACAGGGATTGTGCTTCCTCAGGCTCCTTGGGGATCTCCCGGCAGCCTCTCACTGTGCTGAGCTGGCATTCCCTCGCAGGGAACAGCCCTTGGGGCTGCTTTGGATAATAAACCTGGGTTCTGTCTCTATCCTCAGCTGATGGCAAGCAGGAGCCTCCTGGAGCAGTCACAGCTTGGTCAGCTTGGTCTGAACACCAGGAGAGCCACAGGGCAATGAATTTCACCCTGTTCTGCTTTTTTATTAGTGGGCATCTCACACTTCTCTGTCATTTACAATATAATGCATGCATATGTATGGTATAATATATTATATATAATATATATCAGCACTCAGGTGAGACCCCACCTGCAGAGCTGCCCCAGCCCTGGGGCCCAGCACAGGGAGGACGTGGAGCTGCTGGAGAGAGCCCAGAGGAGGCACCAGGATGAGCAGAGGGATGGAGCAGCTCTGCTGGGAGGAAAGGCTGGGAGAGCTGGGATTGTTCAGCCTGGAGAGGAGAAGCTCTGGGGTGAGCTCAGTGTGGCCTTGCAGGGCCTGAAGGAGCTACAGGAACCATGGAGAGAGACAATTTCCAAGGGATGGAGGGACAGGACCCAGGGAATGGCTTCAAATTGAAATGGAGTAGGGTTAGATGGGATCTTGGGAAGGAATTGTTCCCTGGGAGGGTGGGCAGGCCCTGGCACAGGGTGCCCAGAGCAGCTGTGGCTGCCCCTGGATCCCTGGCAGTGCCCAAGGCCAGGCTGGACACTGGGGCTTGGAGCAGCCTGGGACAGTGGAAGGTGTCCCTGCCCAGGGTAGGAGGTGGGATGAGCTGATCTTGAAAGTCCCTTCCAACCCAACCCACTTTGTGACTCTGAGATAATTCCTTGCACACATTAATTACTAAAATATCTCCACCGTCTGAAGAGAGGAGGTGACGCTGTGACAGAGCCGGGGGGTTCAGGCAGAGGAGCCCCTGCCCCGAGGCTGTTCAGGCTGCTGAGGGAGGATAATCCCACGTGTGGGACTGGGGCAGAGCGGGGGGATGCGCCCTGTGCCAGCTCCGAGCCGCACGCTCCTTCCACACCCGCTCCTCGGGAAGTGTGGGAGAGTGTGAAGAGAGGCAGGGGAGAGGTGAGGGATAAAGTTAGACGGAGAGAAAAGGAAAGGGAGACTGTTTTAGGAAAGGTGAGGGGCTGGGTAAGACGAGAGAAGGAAATGAAGAAACTGAAGGTGGGGAGAGGAGAATGGGAGGTGAGGGGTGGGAGCAAACCTTTGGCACGGCACAAGGAGAGCAATAACTCCAGGATTTCGGAGAGAGGTGGCCTCACACCCCCTGTCTTACCCATTTAACACATATTTAGTCACATTTAATCAGGTCAACTCCATCCTTAATGAGCTGAGCACTTCCCCCAGTGATCCCTTTGCTTGAGACCCCTGGATAACTCCCCTCTGTTGGTGCTACAGGGAATCCAAATAACCTGCTTAGACCCTGCATCCAAATTTTCAGTGAAAAGGCTGAACTTTGGGACACGAACCCCAAGGCTATGTCCAAAGATCCACACTTGGACTGTTTCTGCTGCAGCTCTTATTATTGCCTTCATTAGCTCTGAAAAGTTAATGGTGAAGGTAAACCAAAAGCTGCTTTACCTCAGCATTTCTCTTTTTTATTACTTCTTCAGTTTGGCCCCAAAAAGATCTGTGCAAGCAACAAAAAAGTCGATTTTTCTCTCAGGGAGTAGTAAATGGGAGGTATTTTCAGGTATTTTTCAGTAGGACAGGGAGGTATTATCATTATTAGCATTTTTGCATTCATCTGACACATTACTTGTTCTTTTCCCAACATCTCATCGCTTTTGAAGATTTTTCTTTTTTTTTTTCGAGACAGATTTAACCAAAAAAGGCTGCTAAAATTGGAAACTGTGAGACACTTTGGTATTATTCAATCAGAGAAAAACCTGACACTGCAGACAGTTCTTGTTTAAGAACTTTCATTGAGGGAACATGATCACAGCACAAAACAAAGGAAAATGTCAGTTCCCCTTGTTCTGTGTTCATCATTTAAGTCTCACAAGGTACCTGAGGAAATAGGTTCAGGTTTGAGATGTTTGATCTGCTCTGTGCAGTTATGGGTTATTTTTATAATGCATCAAGGCAAGCAATAAACAAAACATCTTTTATTAGATCATTATTCTCTTAAATAGTTTAAATAATGGTTTCTAGATTAGTTCAGGCAATGCTTCTACTTATATTTATAGGAAATCCTGTCTGTTAATATTCTTTAAGTGATTCTTATTGAAATCTGGAATTTAATGCTACAAGAATACAAACAACCAGTTGAGATTTTCCCTTTGGGGGGCACAGAAGCAATGAGCCCATGAAAAACCCTGCATATGCATTATTAACAGCTGAAAAGATTGGATAAGCATTTTTAAGTCTCTTTTCTATAGAGAATCTCCTCTTTTGGGTTTCTACCAGCTTTTTTTCCTAAAACAGGGTAGCTGCTGTTATCTCAAGGTAACTTACATTGCTCCTATTACAATTCAGGATATGTTCATGATTTATGCCCTCAAAAAAAACCCCAGCAGTTTCTTAAGAGCTTGATCCAAAGGTCTCAGAATTGGTAAGAACATTCCCACTGAAAACAGAGCTTTTCCCCATGCATTGGCTGCACACAGCCACCCCACCTGCAGCCTGCAGATTTCCGTGGCAGAGCATATTTAAGATTATCCACTCTGCCTCGAAGACCTTTTGCTGAGATGTAATTTATGCTGGTTTGTCCAAGCCTAAGTAAAAAGCTTTCAAACCTTCTCAGTGGAGCATCCCTGCCTCACTTTGTTGCCAGGATATTCTCCTTGATTTCCAGGGTGAACTTACACTTGCTTAATTTCACAGTGCAGGCAGCAGATGCTGGGTGGAAGACTGAAATCCTCCACTGCAATTACCTGCATCCCTAATTTGTCAGAACACCCAAGCTGAGCTTCTCAAAAGCAGGCAGAACATGCAGCTTGTTGGCTGTAAAACACAGGAGTGGAAGCTCTCCTGTTGTTCAGTCAGCCCAACTCATTGTCTTGGAACAAAGGTATTTTTACTGGGATCTGAGGGAATCAAATAAATCTTCTGACTCTCTGTGGGATCTTTGTAGTGGGAGAGGAAAATTCACCCTCTAGAGCAAAGGAACTAAGAAAATACACCTGCCTTTAATCATGTAATCACACCACAACATTGCTTTGCTCCCACTTTGATCCTGTAGATATCCAGATTTATTTATTTTATTAACCTAAACCAGAATTGCTGCTAAAATAATCTGCATCTCCTGCCACTGTCACCACCCTAAGTTAAGGATACTCAGATTCCTGCAGCTCCGAGGCTTCACTGCCAAAGGCAGGATTTTTTAATAAGTTTTCAGTTTCATGTTCT
This sequence comes from Edolisoma coerulescens, assembly GCA_013397115.1. Classification (NCBI taxonomy): domain Eukaryota; kingdom Metazoa; phylum Chordata; class Aves; order Passeriformes; family Campephagidae; genus Edolisoma; species Edolisoma coerulescens. The sequence continues at coordinate 312,282 of VWZW01001437.1, forward strand.
CTGCAATAGATTTTTATAGTCTAAAATTGTGAAGTTCTTCAGGTTAAGTAAAACTGAAAACCTGAGACTTGCTACAGCTTAGATCTTACTTCAAATGTCAAACCCATAAAGTCTGTCTCTCTCTCTCTCTCTTTTTTTCATAGATATGAATATTCTCTCTCCTGCAAATGCTCAATTTTTTTCTCCTTGTCTTGTCAAAATTATATTTTATTTATTTATGGTCTGGTAGATACAAGTGCATTAAAAGCTGTTCCTATTTACTGCACAGCAGTCAGTAACATTTATCTGCTGATTCTGCTCCTGAAAGGATTTCCCACACTCAGAATCACCACACAGCATCCCCATTGTTTAATATGGGAATATTTGTTCCTCCTCCTTTGAGAATGACACTGCATTTGCAATGGGTTGAACCCACAATTCTGTAAGCTCTGTCCCTTGAGTCTGAGGGGACCTGACAAGCTCCTCTAGAACTGCTGCTTGATTTTCTGCCTGGAAAAAAACCAGAGATTTTTCCATCCATATTCCACAGACCAAGTGTGAATGATGAGTAAGTTCACTGAGAATTATGAGAAATGTAAAACAACCCCTCGATTCTAGAACCCAGGGAAATAAATTCAGTTCCTCCTGCTGCTAATGCAAATTTCCTCCATGTAAGACATCTTAGAGCTCCTCAGAGTGTTTTATGAGGTCTGAACACATTAATGAGCCCAAGTCACCCCTGCTGCTCCGTAACTCCAGTGAACCCAGCTAAGGCACTCCCTCCGTGAACTCTGCTCACTCCATCTATTCAAACATTGTATTTTAAGCTCATTCCAGCTGATGCAAATTGAAATCACCTCTTGTGCCAAGTGCAGGATATTCCTATGAAATACATTCTCAGCCATTCAAGTGCTGGGATCACTGCAAGGGAGTGCAGATTTGTGCTCAGCTTTAAGGTTGAGGATGAAGCCAATTTGCTGGAGATCACACACTGCTGGGTCCTGCACAAAAATAGTCTTTATAGGCCCTGCCCCAACACTTAATTCTGGAAAACCAGAAGAAAAAGCAGTTGGGACCAACCTCCTTTCTTGGGACAGGCAAGACAGGATAGGAAAAATAAACAAGTTACGCATTATTTCTTATTTTGGGACAGGGAAGCAGGAAAAGCAACTCCCACAAGTTTAGGTAGGCCTTGCATAAAGCCTGAATCCTAGAAATAGTAAAATAATGCAATAACAGAGATTATCTTGTTGTTTAAAGCCCTAACAATGGGCTATTAAGCTATTATTTTTCCTTTGCTGGATACGTGTGCAGATAGAAATGGAAGTTCCTACGGCGTTTTTCCAAAGGAAGAGCTCCAGCTCCTTCCAACAATCCCTCCCCACCTAAAATAAGCCTTGCTTTTGAGAGCTGAGTGTAGGCTATTGCTGGAATGAATAGCACATAATGAGAGCTGCATTTGCCTACACACCATCGCCCCAGAACCTGTGTCTAATTCATTACTGCAAAGCATTTGGAGATGTCACAAGCAGGAAAGACACTCCATAAAATTAAATTCTATTATTCCCACTTAATAATGTTTCGAACCGTTTTGGTGTCATTTGAAAAGTAATTGAAGATATCCCAAGATAGATTACCCTGAACTAAAGTTTGCAAAAAGGTTCTTCTTTCCTTTTTGCTCATTGAATTTGTACTTGGTGATTGAGGAGCTATTGCCTTCAAGGATGTGTCAATTGAATTACCAGGGATTTGCTACTTCAGAAGTGAGAAAGCTTCATGAAATGATGTGTAATGGATATAATGGATGTGAGTTCTGATCCACAGCTGATGAAATTCTGTTAGAAATTTTCACCAAAGTTCTGGATTACTTCAACAGATTCCCAAAGTGTTGGTGAGCCTCTGTACGTGTGAGCTGACAAAAGTGCAAGAGATTTTTTAGCCATGCAGGAAACAAAAAAAGCCTCCCCTGAGGGCTGTGCAGCCTTTCAGAGGGACCTTGACAGCTTGGAGAGATGGGCAGAGAAGAACTGTCTGAAATTCAGCCAGGGCAAAGTCAGGTCCTGCACCTGGGGGAGAACAACCCCAGGCAGCAGCACAGGCTGGGGGTGACCTGGGGGACACCGAGCTGTCCCTGAGCCAGCAGAGTGTCCTGGGGGACAGGAAGGCAAATGGGATCCAGGGATTCATCGGGAAGGACATTCCCAGCAGGGCAGGGAGGGACCCTGCCCCTCTGCCCAGCCCTGGGGGCACCTCTGGGGTGCCGTGCCCAGCTCTGGCTCCTCAGCCCAGCAGGGCCAGGGAGCTCCTGGAGCGGGGCCAGCGGAGGCTGCGGGGCTGAGGAAGGGCCTGGAGCATCTCCGTGCCCGGGACAGGCTGAGGGAGCCGGGGCTGCTCAGCCTGGAGAGGAGCCCCAGCTGAGAGGGGCCCTCAGCCCTGGGTGTCCCTGGCTGTCCCCGGGTGTCCCTGGGTGTCCCTGTCCATCCCTGGGTGTCCCTGGGTGTCCCTGGGTGTGCCTGGGTGTCCCTGTCTGTCCCTGGGTGTCCCTGGCTGTCCCTGGGTGTCCCTGGCTGCAGGGAGGGCTCCGAGCAGGGCCCGGGCTCTGCTCCGGGGCCCAGCAATGGCCCCAGAGGAACGGGCAGGGCCTGAGCCCAGCAATTCCCTGCACAGGAGGCACAACTTCTGCCCTGGGCAGGGCCCAGCCCTGAACAGAGCCCAGAGAGGCTGTGGGGTCTCCTCCCTGGGGATATTCCAGAGCCACCTGGACACAGTCCTGCACCCTGTGCTCTGGGATGGCCCTGCTGGAGCAGGGAGGTGGCACCAGTGACCCACTGGGGTCCCTTCCATCCCAACCCATTCTGTGACCCTGTGGAAATAAATATAATAATCTCATTAATTAGTGCCAGCTGAAGCCAACAGCCACTGGAGAGGGAGTTTCAGGATGTGCCCTTGTCCTTCCATTAGAAAAATCACAAAAAGTTCATACACTGTCTTGTCCAAGAATATTTCATTCCGAGACAAGTGACCTAGGAACTCAATGTTTTGATTCCCATCTGGAATTTGATCCAATCTTCTCCTGCTTGACATTGGAAATGTTATTTCTGTGCTGCCTGATTGGCACTCCTGCTGTCGTCTTTTGCCCCTCTGACAGAACCATGGCAGACTGTGAGGCACAGGATGTCAAACATGGAGAGTTTTATCCAAAAGTGCCTGATTTTCTTTGGCTGAGAAGGGAAAGAGTGACGTGAAGGCCACATTTTCTGTGTTGTCCCTTTAAACCCATGAATGCTGCAACAGCGTGATAATAATTTGAGATTAAATTCAGTGCAAGGCAGGACATCACAGCCTCAGATATTGTAGGACTGGGCAACTGCTCTTTTGTCTGAAGGAAGTTGATAGAAAGGAAATACCTCTAAAAATAGAAAAAGAAAACAACTCCATTAGAAAAGGAGAGTTTGCATCTTCTTTCTTGCACCCTCAGCTGAACAAAAGTCGTCACAAACAATGCAAAAATTACAAAGCAGCATTTTAAATGGCCTTTTTGCTAGTGGAAGTTATCATGCTTCACTTAATTTATATTTCACACATCCCTCCTTGCATCACAATATCACCTATTGCTGGCACTGTGTGAAGTGCACATCATTTCAAGCATGAGAAGCAGGGTTTGTTGCTTTTTAGGCACCCAGGAAGGCAATAACCATGTGAGACATCCACACACAACAGGAGCAGGATCTGGCTCTGCTGCTCCTCTGAGCTTGTGGAAGATTTGGGATCTTCACCTCAGAGCAGGCACTGGCAGCAAGAGCCCGTGGATTCAAAATTCCCCGCAGAAATCACTCCGTGCTGGCTGCAGAGCTACAAAAAACCCCAAAATACGAGCATCACTGTGTTAGGAGAGATGAAAAATGAGTCCTGCTTCTCTTGATGTGTTTTCTGAGGTGGCAATTCCTGTTTACCCAGTAATCTCCAGAGGAAATACAACCACAGTCAGCCCTTGCAGGCAACTCCTGTCCTGAAATGAAACACGGTGGTTTTTTTTCCCTTGTTTCGTTTTGTTGTCTGATTTTTTTGTTGTTTTGGTTTGTGGGTTGGATTTTGGGTATTTTGAAGGCAGCAAATCTCACTCTGCTGTCAGTCCATGTTCAAGCTCGCATCTGCTAAAATCAGGAACAAAAGTGTGTTTTAATGTTTGATTCTCCCCCAAGTAAATCTGCTAGAACTCATTCTGTCAGAGAGGATGGAATTCCTTCTTTATCTGCCATCAAAAAACAAATTTCTTAGAGGTGTTCTAGCTCCCTTAAAATATTCCATTTTGAAGAAACAGATGAGTGGAAAAATTTTCCTAATTTCCAGACCTTCGTGGGTGTATGTGTGCACATCCTAGTGATCATTAGAGAGAGGGAAAAGCACAAAATTTTAAATAATAATTTCATAGAGTCTTAAGTTCATTGATAAGAGTACCAAAGGTTAATTTTTTCTATAAAAATACCTGGAAATATGATGTCATGTTAAAAAAGACTAATATTCAGAAATGACATGCACACAAACATATCTTTATCTACTAAAGAAGGAAGCCCAGAACTTCAGTAGTCCTGGGCATCTCTTTTAAGAAAAGTAAAATAAACTCAAAAACTTATAAATTTGTCCTTAAATATTATATTTAATCTTTTCACTTTAAAATGAAATGCCATTCAAGTCTCCTTTGTCATGATAGGCTTCATCATTAGGAAAAAGTATTTAATGATAAGCAAAAGGAAAGTAATAATATTTAAAATATCAATGTGTTATTAGTCTAATAAATCCAGCCCTCCATCTCCAGGGCTCAAACTGATCTTTCCCAACTGTTCACTCCTGATAAACTCTGAGTTCTGCAGCAGAAGGAGGTGTTTTAAGGTCACATTATAAATCACCACGGACACAAATTCCTGATGGTTTTCAGAGTGCTGTGCTTTCCTTTGATGATTAATGCCATGCAAAAAACTGCCATGGAGGACCCTTTTTTTTTTTGTAAAAAACTGACACTCTTGTGCTACTTCTTTCTGCCTTCCTTCCTTTTTTTTCCTTTCATAGCAAAGCATGAACTGCTGCTGGATGCTACATTATCAGCATGGCTTTGGGCATTGTCCTCACTCAGATCCAGGGCATAACCTTAAACCTTTCTTTTAATATGAAATGCTCTCAGGGTGGATGAATGCAGTTCTGAAGCATTATCTGCTTGATTCATGAATGCCAATGGTTCCTGTTACTGTGACATTTGAGCTGCTTTTTCAGTAGAAGTCCAACTTTTTGAAGTGCAAGTAGTGGCTTATTTGGTATAGAAAACAGTTCTTTAGGTTTTTGTCCCAGATAAAAGCCAGTATTTGGATAATGCACTTAGTAGAGAGTAATTCCTGTGAGGAGCAGCTGAGGGAGCTGGGAAAGGGGCTCAGCCTGGAGCAAAGGAGGCTCAGGGGGGCCCTTGTGGCTCTGCACAAGTCCCTGACAGGAGGGGGCAGCCGGGGGGCTCAGGCTCTGCTGCCAGGGAACAGGGACAGGAGGAGAGGGAACGGCCTCAGGCTGGGCCAGGGGAGGCTCAGGTTGGACACCAGGAGCAATTTCCCCATGGAAAGGGAGGTCAGGCCTTGGCAGGGGCTGCCCAGGGAGGTTTGGAGTGCCCATCCCTGGAGGTGTCCAAGGAGTGCCTGGAGGTGGCACTCAGTGCTCTGGGCTGGGGACAAGGTGGGCATTGGGCACAGCTTGGCCTCGCTGGGCTGGGAGGGCTTTTCCAGCCTCAGGGATCCTGGGATTCTAAGGTAGAGGTGGACAGATTTCAGCTCCTCTGGAGTCATGAAATTGTCCTGCTCTTAGATAAAGTAGGGGGGGTGTCCCTTGAGCAGCCTGGCACCCCTGCAGCAGGGTCTGCTCATGTCACACCCAAAGAGCCTTGGAAAAGCACATTTTCCTCCCAAATAACACCTGGCAGGGACAATTCTCAGCCTGTGCCTTTCCCCTGTGCTGTTTTTAGCACAGCCCCAGTCAAAGAGAGATGTCCCTATGCTGACTCCTGTCCCCAGCCATGCCAGCAGCTGCTGAAGGTCACCCTGCCCAGAAACATGCACCTTGTCCCAGAGCTGAGACAGGGAGCATCTGTTTGGGTCTGCTGCACATTAAAGTCCTATTTTTGTGGAAATTCTGTCCCTTACTGAGGTTTTTTGGGGAAAAAAGAGCTGAGATCTGTTTACCCATGGCCCAGGAAAGCCACTCTCACAGCCTTGACGCAGGTGGAGGGGTGGAGAGGTGGGGCTCAGTCACCAAAGGGGTCAGAGGGGCGACAACAGCCCCACCACATCCTCTCAAAACCACTAAATTGCAGTTTCAAGGGCTTTGCAGTTTTCATTCAGCCCAAATTTTGTGTCTGAAATCAGGAGATTGGGCCCAGCCTCCACTGCTCTGGCATCGGGACGTTGGATTTTCACCAAAATCAAGGGCTCTTGATTGACCAAGCCCCTGTCTTGGTTACAGCAGCTGCAAGTGTCTGAAATGAAAAAACCCTGAATAAATTTTTTTTAAAAAGCAAAAAAACAAGAGACAAAGACCAGCAGGTTTGACTGGGAGTCCCTCAAGTATCTCAGTTCATCTCAGCGTCAGCCCAGTGCCACACCACACACTCCAGCTCCCATATAAAATCTATTTCTTTCCCAATAAGTGTTTTTGCCCTGCAGTGGAAGTGGTTTGTGGGTTGTTCTTTTGTCAGGAAGGCCTAACACACTTGTGTATTTTAGCAGAGAGTGAAAAACAGAGGAGGGTTTCCTCCTCCGTTATCACTTTGATTGAATAATTTCAATTTCTCCAGCTAGATACACTCAGATAAATACAAGCTTCACACTTCACAGTAGGAAAAACTGAGAAATGAAAAGAAAAAAAAAAAAAAAAAAAAACCCAAAAAAATCAGGCCATTTTANAAAAAGACCACAGAAATTCAGGCTATTTAGGAGTGAAGTAAAATCCCTAAATAAAATAGAAATTTATAATAGATTCATGTCCTCCCCTCACATTGCCACTTGCACTCAGGTGTATTTCTATTTCTATATTACATATATATATATATTTGTTTTTCATTTTGTCTGTTCCCCCAGGAGAAGCCCCAAAGAGAAACAGAGATGGCCAAATTGACAGAGTCGATGAGTGAGTACAAATAGGAAGTTCAACCACTTTCTTTTTCCATCTGTCCCCCTCCCTCTCATAAAGCCACAAACCCAGAACGCAGTGCTTGCATCCAGGGATCTCATTCAGCCCTGTCTTTGCTCCCAAATTCATCATAAATCATTCCACTCTTTAAAAAAAAAAAATCAAAAGAAAATAGGAATCCCCAGAACAAGGGCTGCTATTTTCTTCATGCACTGCTCCAATCACATCAATTTGGGCTTAAATCCAGCAAAGAACTTGCTCCATGTTTGACTTTGTGAGCCTGAGGGGTTTTTTTTAAATAGAATGTAACTAATTGTGGATTTAATAAGTGCCTAATTTACTTGATTCATGTGTTCCTTTACAAACTTACAGAAGGTCACTCTAAATCCAGGGCAATTATTCAGGATTGTTGCCTGTGCCACCTTCATCCAACAGGAATTGTGCCCAGACATGTGTCTGGAAAGCTTTCAGTTGATTTCTTTGGTTTGTGAGAGGTTTGTGTTGTCTTAAATATGTGCCCAACAAGAAATAGATTGTATTTTTGCCATCATTTGGGATCTAGGTAATGGAGCAGTGGATGTAAGCTTTTGTAGCTGAGAGACTCAGGCTGGATAATCTATTTGTGGACAAAATTTGGAGACCATTTAGGGTGAAATCCTGGTAGATCACTGCCTCTTACCCAAAATTTATCAGCTCCAAAGTCTATGGAAGCTGAAATGAATTGACTCAAAAGGGAGGAATATTTCACTCTGCTTAACCAGAGCCTACAGAAAGACAGAAACACGGCCATGAATGAATTGTTGCTATCAGAAAGTTGTTTCCAGTTACTTTTTTCTGCTTGTGTTGGAAGGGACCTTAAAGATCATCCAGTTCCAACCCTCGTGCCAAGGGTGGTGATGAGGCCCTGGCACAGGGTGCCCAGAGCAGCTGTGGCTGCCCCTGGATCCCTGGCAGTGCCCAAGGCCAGGTTGGACATTGGGGCTTGGAGCAGCCTGGGACAGTGGAAGGTGTCCCTGCCCATGGCAGGGGTGGGAATGGATGGGCTTTAAGGTCCCTTCCAACCCAAACTATTCTGGGATTCTCTGATCCTGTATTTCTGCAGTAAATATAAATAATATAAATATAAATATAAATATAAATATAAATATAAATATAAATATATATTTCTCCATGGTGCAGCCAAGCCTGGGTGGTAACAGAGGAAATCACAACATTCCAGCTTAGCAAGGCCCAGAAGGACAGTGACACCAGGCCCCAGAGGAGCTCTCTTCTGTAAGGATGGTAATTCGGCTCCTTTAATCTCTGTGGATGTTCAGTACCACTCTCAGAAGCATCCTGTGGCCCCATCTGGTGCTGCTGGGTGTTGGATGGATGTGTAATTATGTCTTGATGGATGGAACAAAGGAGGAACCTGTTATCAAAGGTGGAAGCAGAAAAATAATATCTCCCCTGCTCATTAGGCACTTGCTGGACTTTGCACAACCCTTCTGAAACAAGGGGAAGGAATATTGCCACAAAGTGTTAGGGGAAAGCAATCAGACACTCTGGGTGCTCTGAAGAGTCAGAGGAAAGGCCTCCAGAACATTTTATAGCTGATTGGGAACACAAACCCAAAAATGCCTTGTGTGGTTCCTTCAGGATGTGTGTTTGTCTTGCCAATTATTTTATCTGACTTCTTTGAGACAGAATGGTGCCTAAAGGGCTTTACTGCTGCTTTGTGTGAGGGTTTGTTCATACTTCATGTGAGGCTTTTATGAAATTTTCAGATCATTTCGTGGCATTTTAAAATATTTTTAATAAATCATAGACAGCATTGCAAGGTGTAAATAAAATTCTTAGTGAATGTTCCACGGTGCTTATTGTAAAGCTGGTGCAGAGTAAAATGAGATGAATGGAGTAAGGGTGAGCCTCTGGTTTGGACTGCAGGGCCTTTTTGTTGGAACTGAGAAAATAAAGAAGAGCACTCAAGGCCTGAGAGGGTTTCAAAGGCCTGGAGAAATGGCTTGATCATGGTACCAATATAACAGAATTATGACTTGCCTTCCTGTTTCACCCAAGAGAAGCTCTCCTCTCTTCCCTCTGTTCACATCTTTGCACAGCCCCAGGAAAAATCAATCCCCTTCCCTCCACTGCTCTGTGTTTTCTGTCTATACAACACCCTGCTGAAGCTGCCAAGCACTGCTCTCTGCCCCTTCTCCTCCAGAAAGATTTTCTTTCTGGATGTTTCTGCACTAAGCAAAGCCCCTGGCCCTGAGATTCACATCACACCACACACCAAGAGGGAGGCTGAGGGAACACTGATGCAGAGGTTGTTCCAAGGCTGTTGTATTTTTTTGCCAGCAGGGATAACAGTCTGTATTTTTGTCCCATTTTGCATTTCCATTCTCAGAGGCTCTGTCACGTTGCAGGGAACATTGGTAAGGAGAAAATTGCATTACTGTTATTTTCTGTCCTCTTTCCATAGAACCTTTATGGTGATGGAAAGAGATGAGGTGTCATGACAGAGCCTTGTACTTGAGATTTGCTTTTCTTGAAAGTTAAAACAAAAAGTGAGGGCGAAAATAATTTTAATACAACAGTTAAAGTACAAACTAGCAAGAAATGTTCTGCTAAATTTTTCAGGATAGTCCCTAAGAGCTGATACAGAAGCAGAAATGAATACCAAATAACACCACTCCTTGCCCCAAGTTATTATTTGACAACTCTTGCACAGAATTAATAGAAAGCCACCACAATTACACTGAGCCCCAGGGAACTGTCCAAGAATTCCTTTATAATGCCTTAAAATCCATATGCATTTTGAAATTTCTTTATAGCCTGAATTAGGCAATTTGCCTCATATAATCTCAGAATACTTAAAAGCTGAGCATATCCATGAAACCAGGAATGAAATTATTTTCCTTGCAACTTTTGTTTTTGTCTCTCCCCATTTTTCTCATTCTTCCCACACCCTGGTGATCATTTTTAACCCGAATGATGCCATCACCAGGCCTGCAAAGGGCTAAAACCCAGCAAGGAAGGTAGGAGAGCAAATATTTAGCAGCAGAGAAAGGAATCAAAGGTTCATCCTGATCTATTTGGCCAATATGAAAAATTTACTCAGAGAAATTTCCTCTACAGAACTATCCAGTCCTCGGGAATGATCCCCATTGGGAATGCTTTGTGGAACGAGTACCACAAGATATTTAGTGAGTAGCCAAATATGTTGCTGTGTTTAAGAGAAGTCGTTTTGAGGATGTCAAAGTTCTCAGCTTTGCAGAAACACGGATCTCGTGTGCCATGGGATGTGTGACGTGAGCAGAGGGAAGCTGCTCCAGGCTGGGATGGAAACGGGCAGGGCTGGGTGTCTGACACTGACATCCAGTTAGGATCTGCTCCGGCAGCAGGGACCCCACAGTGACCAGCCCTGCTCGCTCTGCTGCCCAGTCACTCCACAGACACACCTGCCTGAGGACAGCCCGAGGCAGCAGAGCTGGGTTAAAATAAGGATGTTCCTTCATTTGTTACAAAAATGTGAGCTCCAAATGTCCGTGGATGTATTTCCGAAGACAGTGAAATCATGAATACTGAGACCTCAGATGACTCCAGATAAAACCTTCTGAATTATGGATGCCACAAATTTTACTCAAGGGGGGTGAAAAGAATATAAGCCAACCTGAAGGAATTTCAGGAGCAGACAAAGCCCAGGAGAGAGTTGGTTTGTCATGAAGTGCTTTCCCCTAAAGGTTTCTTTTTCTTGTCTGCGGTGTCTGAGTCTGAAGTGTCCCTATTGCTCTCTCACACTTGTAGGGAGAGTTTATAAAGAGAAAAAAATGTTTCTGCTTTGCGTTACTTGAAAGTCACAGCATTTCCAGATTTACACATGCCAGGGTAGGCTGGAATTTTTTGGGCAGTTCCAATTATTTTGAATTAGTGTTTTATGACATGTAAGAAAAACATACGGCACGTTACAGTAAATACACATCCAGCCTTCTCTCTTGCTATAGGACACTGTAACATTTCTACTTCCACCTTTTTTTCCCTCCAGTACTACACCTTTTGTCTTTGCCCTTTGTTCAGTACCCTGGGCTGCATCAACACAATTGTGGGCAGCAATTTAGGGGGAGATTCTGCCCCTGTGCCCCTCTGCCCCTGTGCCCAGGTGAGACCCCACCTGCAGAGCTGCCCCAGCCCTGGGGCCCAGCACAGGGAGGACGTGGAGCTGCTGGAGAGAGCCCAGAGGAGGCACCAGGATGAGCAGAGGGATGGAGCAGCTCTGCTGGGAGGAAAGGCTGGGAGAGCTGGGATTGTTCAGCCTGGAGAGGAGAAGCTCTGGGGTGAGCTCAGTGTGGCCTTGCAGGGCCTGAAGGAGCTACAGGAACCATGGAGAGAGACAATTGCCAAGGGCTGGAGGGACAGGACCCAGGGAATGGCTTCCCAGTGCCAGAGGGCAGGGCTGGATGGGATCTTGGGAAGGAATTGTTCCCTGGGAGGGTGGGCAGGCCCTGGCACAGGGTGCCCAGAGCAGCTGTGGCTGCCCCTGGATCCCTGGCAGTGCCCAAGGCCAGGCTGGACATTGGGGCTTGGAGCAGCCTGGGGCAGTGGGAGGGGGCCCTGCCCATGACAGGGGCGGCACTGGATGTGCTTTAAGGCCATTCTGTTATTCTGATTTTAACCTTTTTATGATCACACCAGCAGTCAGTGGAGCAGCAATGCTGTCCTGTGTGAACACAGCACCACTTGTGCAGGTACAGAATCAGGACTTGGAGAGCTGATCCTAAAGCCTGACTTTCGTCTCCTCAGCCCAGAACACTGATTATTCACTCTCACAAAGCATTTCTTAGGACAAACTTCCAGTTCAACATTTTACACTAGTATCAAGTACCACCCTTTTGGTACAAAGGGCAGATTCTTAAAATGCAAAATTCAAAAGAAAAACTCCAAAGCATTTGGAAAACTCATTCCAGAAAGACATTTGCCTGGGCTTGGGGGAGTCATTTGTTTTGGAAATATCCATTTCTTCTCTAGCTATCCTTTTTTTATGAGGTGTGCCAAAAGCAGAATAGGAAGGCTGGTTTTCCCACAATATGTATTTTCCTTATCTCATGTCTGTTGTTACAGTTATTACTCGAGAAGTAGTTTTGTACCAAATATTAAGCTACAGATGTAAGCGATACATCTAATTATTGTTGATTCAATGCTGTTTATGTAGGTTGATAACATTTATTTCCAACTTAACTCCCTAAATCTTTGGTCAAATTCGAATTACAAGTAACCAGAATATGTATGACTTTATTATTGTTGTTTTTGTTGTCACAGCAGAAATTAGCTGGTGCATACAATCAAAAGAACAGAAAGAACATTGCTATTATTAAATAGAAAACCAGTTTATTCTTTGTGGCAAAGGTCAGGTTTTGAGGGGGAGAATGAAATTCTAAAGCAGGAATTCATTATGCAGGAAAGCAAGAATTTTATTGTCTCAGTGATGTGCTGACAGGGGCCTGGAAGAGCTGTGATCTTACCTATGCAGTAATTAACAAAAGAAACTTGTCTTAGGCAGGAAGATGATTGACAACTTTTCCAGTCCTGGGGATATAACATTGTGAAGAGCATTTTCTTGGCATTCTTTGAGCTTTTAAGGGTCTTATCTTTACCTTTACTCTCCAAGTGTGAAGGACAGAAATGGGTTTTTTTTCCCCAATGAAAACCAAGACTCTCACAAAGTCATATGATTCTAGAAGCCTGGATTTTTCAAAAGCATATTAAATTTTGATAGCACTGCTAATATTCCTTGGCTAAGCTAAAATCTTTGTGAAAATTAAATTCAAAATCTCAGGGATGAGATAACCAAGAGTTGAATTATGAATGAAGTAAAAATTTCTGGCATTCTAGTTAGGAACAGTGGTTACATATAGGCTACACTGGACTTCTTTTTCTTCTTGAAACAGAATATTTCCTGTTGCTTCCACCTTTATCTCTATTTTCCCTTATTTTTATTAGCTCCAGGTCACCCATTTCTAAATCACCCACTTCTAAAACAGAGGCTGCCACTGTTTCAAAATTCTCAGTGTTCCTTTGCATTCCTCTGGCCCACAGCAGCCTCAAGCTGGGTTTTTCAGCCCCATCCCTCCCAGGGCAAAGTGGGATTTGATTCCATACTGGATCTAAGTGGTGTAGGCACAAAGCTTTAAGGTAAAACCCTTGGCCAGCTTCCCAGGACACTGCTCTCTACGGATCCCAATCCATGCTCCTGTTGCAACAACATCTTCTGAAGGGAAAATTTGTGGCTCTGGATGAGTTTTGGTATGAGGTACATTTAGCTATGAGATGATGTTCAGAGGGCAAATATGTGCTCAGGGGTTTTGGAAGCGATGATTAGTTTAAGCAAGTGCAGAAATTTAATATTGAAAGCAGATTTTAAGGACCAGATTTTGAGGACCTTGGTCCAAAATGTCAGTTAAGTGGTTCAAGCCTTTATTGAGACATCATTTTCTCCTCATACCCAAATAATAAGTGGATGTTCAGTTGTGGGCCAGGGAGCATTGCCCCCTTAACTATCCCTGGAAGTGCTCAAATCCAGGTTGGAGCACCCTGGGACAGTGGAAGGTGTCCCTGCCTGTGGCAGGGGCGGCACTGGATGATCTTTAAGGTCTCTCCCAGCCCAAACCATTCCATGATTTTATTTGGGGCTTGGTTTCACAATTTTAATGCTCTTCTAATGCAGAGCTTTTTCTACATTTATTTAACATCCACTTAAATCTTTCAAAGGTGCCAGCCAGCAACTTCAGCTGGAGAGGTGAGCATTGTGCAGTGCTGGAGGAGCAGCTTCCACAGGTAAAGAGCAGGAAGTTCATATTCACTCAGGATTAAAAAGTCATTAAAAATGTCTTATCAATTGTCTTCACAGAGATGAGTCAAATTCAGTGGTGAAAAAAAAAGGATCAATGTTTCTGAAAGCTGTAGAAAGCTGTCTGTCCTGAATCAGCCTTATCAAGCAGATAAGAGACCATAATGGATTTTAGTTCTAAGAAAAATAATGTGAGGAATAGCAAAGAATTCTGGTCAACAGCTGAGGGAAAAACAATCCAGAAAAAAATAGGTATTTGAGTTGTCCAAGAGCAGCTGTTAAACAGGCAGTACCGTGAAGTATTGGATTTTTAAAACCTTAGACTTTGAAAATTATTTGCAAAGGTGTCCAGAATCAATGATTGGAAAATATCATAGAGCATGGAAAGATAAACTACTTGATGTGAAAGAGAAATATCCCACTTCACTGGAAAAAGGGCTCAGCTGCACTTTCCAATATAAACAACGAGAGAAAGGTTTTATCAGGGTGTTTTGGACAGATGTCTTTTAAAAGCCTTTTAATCAGGTATTAAATTAATCCCTAAAGCTGGGCTATGCTCTCCCCATATTTTTCACCTGCCTCCATTGCTCTTCAAACATTTGACAGGGAATAACAGGGACAATATTACCCATATTAAAGGCAAATAATGCCTGGCAGTGTGTGCACAGAGCACATTAATTCAAAGTGTGTTATTGCCGAATGACTGCCCGTACTCACGGCTCAGCCTCTTCTAACTTTATTTACCACTGTTCCTTTCACCATAAAATATCTTGAACTACGTGGAGGAGAAAACCAGAAAGACTCCAGTGAGAGTCATTGCCAACAGTGAGAGAGCTGTTAAAATACAAACCAACAAGAAGGCAGAGACCTGCAAGGTCTGTCCTCTCTGAGGGAGGCCAGCACTGTTTTCAGAGCCAGGGATGGCAGTGACTGTGCTATGGGGCTGTTCTGCTCCTCCAAATCAGTCAATCCCAGACTTCAGCATTGCTCCCTTTGCTTTTCCTGCCCAGGGATGTCTCCCAGGCACCTCTCTCTGCAGGAAAAGGAGGACACAGCTGTGTTCACCTGCTGATCCTCACTGTTAGCACTACACTGAAATTCTGCCACATAATGAGAGATTGCTCCTTCTTCCTAAATAATTCCCCTATCTCCCTTCTTCAAATATTTGCCAGCTTGCAGAACCTCTCTCTAATCACCCTTTTAGATTTTATAATCCACATCAGCATCCAGGGCCTCCAGTCCTGGTTGTTCTTTGCTGAGCTCCCCGCACTTTGTCATCCTCACACTCCGTAAGTCCATTTCTTAATCCACATACCTGTAGGAAAAATAATGGAAAACAGAAAGGCTCATCCCAAATAAAACCCTGTGTTCCTTCAGGGCAGGCACTAGTGATTCCAGCACAGCTGGTGGTAAAGTACCTTAGATAGGTGCACTTCTCCTTGCCCTCCCTGACACCCTGAGGTGCTGAGGCACCTCAAATCCTCTGTGCAGGAGAGCCCTGGAGGAGCTGGAGCGTGTCCAGGGCAGGGAGGGGAGCTGGGAAGGGGCTGGAGCCCCAGGAGGGGCTGAGGGAGCTGGGAAAGGGGCTCAGCCTGGAGCAAAGGAGGCTCAGGGGGGACCTTGTGGCTCTGCACAACTCCCTGAGAGGAGGGGGCAGCCGGGGGGGTCGGGCTCTGCTCCCAGGGAACAGGGACAGGAGGAGAGGGAACGGCCTCAGGCTGGGCCAGGTTGGACACCAGGAGGAATTTCCTCATGGAAAGGGAGGTCAGGCCTTGGCAGGGGCTGCCCAGGGAGGTTTGGAGTGCCCATCCCTGGAGGTGTCCCAGGAGTGCCTGGAGGTGGCACTCAGTGCTCTGGGCTGGGGACAGGGTGGGCATCAGGCACAGCTCGGACCCTGTGATATTGGAAGCTTTTTCCAAGCTCAAGGATTCTGTGATTCCATGATCTAGGAGGTCAGATCTGACGCTCCTGCCTGACTCCACGTCTCTATCCATGTCTTCAGGCAGCTCTCACTTCTCACATGGAACAAAGGGAAGCTGCCTTCTCCTCCGACTGCCTGAGGATGAGTGATGGGGAGATGATTATGCTTCCAAACCATGACACTTTCAATTACCATTTTCCTTCATTCACAAGAGCTAAATCACACAATGATTGTCACCGTCTGACATATTTATCATTGTCAGGCTGAGCCTGCTCTCTCTACATCACAGGATTCCTGTTTCTCCCAGGATCCTACACAATGAAGTCATGTCGTGTGTCATGAAACATTTGCTCACCTACCTGCAAACCGGAGGACAACAAACAACATCTTTCCCTGTCCTCAGAAATGGCACATTTTTGTTGAGGTTTCAAACCTATACTTTCACTTGACAGTTTGGGTGGCAGTTTAAATTTCTTTTTCTGCTCCGCGTTTTAGGATTGTTCGAGTAGTTCATTTAATGACAGGTAAAGAATAATTTCCTCTGAGATCTACTGGATGGTGTACTGGCAAATTTTCTTTTTTTTTTTTTAAATAAAGCAGAACAGAACTATCTCCAGACCTGCTGCTAAGTTAGTTTCCTATGGCATATTGCTCTTGCATGCAGTTGAGTGTCTTTTTGGTGATAACATTATTATTTAGGGGAGTATTACTATTTCAGGCACAAGTAACTCATGCTGGTGCACTAATTTGTGGGTGAAGGCTGTGTATTTTTAGAATCCATTCAATCATGTGTGCTGGGCTGTAATGTTTCAAAGTGAAATCTTGAAAAGCACCATACAAACCCCCTGAAAGTGAACAGAAAAACTCCTACTGTTTCTCTGCCTCCTGATTTTACCAGGTGCCCGTGATGTTAACATGAAAAGGAAGGGGAGAGGCTCATGTACACAATTAAATCATTTCTTTATCCCAATAATTTTGAGTGGGTAGATCCCAGTGAGGTGTGACTTCACCAACTGCTAGTCATGTGTATCAGGAAACAACAAGTTATCCAGAAAAGTTGTGGATTTCCTGGAAAAGTTTAAGGCCAGGTTGGCTCTCCATGAAACATTTCACTCCTGCAGGCTCCTATTTTGGACACCTCAACTCCAATCAAACTCTTCTCTTCTCCCTCCCTCCCACTTCCACTTCCAAAGCCTCGACAAAAGATTTTATGGATCTACATCTTCCCACTCGGCAGCAGAAGGCCTGGAAATGCTTCTTAAATGTTATTGAAATTGGTCAGGGATTAATTTTTTTTTTTAAGTTCTCAAATTGAATGAGTGATAAACAGACCCCACGATAGAATTTGTCTAAAAAAACCAGATTAAAAATCCAAGGCCTATCACTAAACTTGATAAAGGCCTTTTTAACAACCCTCGCAATGCACTTCTCTTTTTCCCATGGGATAAAGCAGTCATAGCAAACAAATTTAATAATTGAAGAGTAAGAGGAGGTGAAAAAAACATAACCAAATGATACAAAATTTATAGTGTACAAATGAAAACGAGGGGTGGCAATGTGTCATTTTAAGTTCAGCGGTGCTTTTTAATTTTAGGGAAGTCTTTTCAAACTTCCTTAGGAACAGAGAAGAGGTAAACCGAAATTTTTAAGAAAAAGAAAATATATAGAGAAGGCGGCTGGGGGAAACTCATTTTTATCAAAAGATTATAATTTCAAATTGAGCCTGCATTGTGTGTTACTATAGAAACTCCCATTTTGTGGCATGTTTGTGGGGAAAAAGTCAAAAGTTGCATTTTAATGAAGGCAGATCACACATTGGCTTTCCTCGGGAAAGCCAAATAAAAGAGAAGTTTCTCTCCCAAATTGAATAATTACCCCAAATAAGGTGAGCTAATTAAGGGCACGGGGAAGGGATATTAAATCCTGAAGTGCCAATATGTTATGTTCATTTCTCCACGCCAGTCCCTGCCTTCCAGATTATGTATTAGATACTGCAGGAGCCTGATGGATTGAGAGGCTCGTTGCCATGGCAATATTTGCTGCTTTGCTGGTATTCCCTACAGAAAGTAAAGGATTTTTTTTTTTTCCCCTACTCAGTTAGACAAATTGGCTAAATATAGCCAGGGATGTTGGGGAACTGAACCAGCAGAATCTGCTGGGGGGAGGATCAGGGGAAGGACTGGCATTTCTGAGTGTTGAGGAATCACAGTGGGACACAGATCGGTGAGGAATGAGGGGAGTGGGGAAACAGGGAAAGGGGGAATGGGAGAGGGAAGGAAGGAAAAGAAGGAAAGAAGGAAGGAAGGAAGGAAGGAAGGAAGGAAGGAAGGAAGGAAGGAAGAAAGGAAGA
>VWZW01001437.1:330656-465939 GCA_013397115.1 Edolisoma coerulescens
GGAAGGAAGGAAGGAAGGAAGGAAGGAAGGAAGGAAGAAGTTCTTATCTCACTCTTCCACAGCATATCTTGCTTTTAGAGGCAGGGAGGCCAGCAAAGAGAAGAGGCAGTGCTGCCCAGGAGGAAGCCAGAGCTGCTGGTGGTTTGCTGTGCTCCAGGTAATTTATGGCTTCAGGGACAGCTGAGAGGTAAAAACCTCTAAAACGAATAAAAAATAAAAAATAAAAGCAATGGACTTGCTTATCACTGAAATTGTCGGTGTAAATCACAATTTCAGCTCCAAATATAAGCCGCCTTCTTCTGTTCTGTTTTTTTGGGGGTTTTTTTTGTTAATCTTTGCTCACAGCGTTTTTAAAGCAAGGTGTTGATACCATTTCCATCCTCCTCTTGGCACAGGGAAAGCCAATGTGCTCCAGTCAGATGTTAGGGAGTACTGTCTCTTCTGTAGAGTTCAGTCTGTTGCTCGGAGGTGTGGGAAGAGTGTGACAATGTGCTTTCTTTTTAATATTAGCCCATCTCAGCCAAGCATCTATGGATTGCTGCAGAGTTTAAAAAAAAAAAAAAAAGACTGCTTTGTTTCTTCCTCTTCTCCACTCTCCTAATGCACAGAAATGCCCTGATAAATCCATGGTGTTTGCCTCGAGGCTCAGAAAGATGCTGTTGCAACAGGACTGACCAGGCAGCTGTGGCTGCCCTTGGGGATAATTCACTCCCCAGCCACTCTTTCCTCCTCCTCTCCACGCCAGTCATCCATTAGAGTTTTAAATATTTTAGGATATCAGACAATCACACCATACTGTGGCAAGCCGTGAATGCAGCTCTTGCAGCAGAGAGTTCAAGGAAGAGCACAAGGAATGTGTGATTCAGTGGCCTGGAGATTCCCTGAGGATGGGACTTTTCCTGAGGGAAGGCACTGGTAAAGGGTGCAAGGTGAAAGAGGCAGAGGAGAGAAGAGCAGGAATCCGATTCCTTGTGCTTTCTGAAAGGCACAAAAAACTTCAGAGAGAAGAAAATACCGGCAGAGAGGCAGAAAAAAGTGGGAACACCATTGGAGCAGGGCAGAGTGGAGGGGGATGAGAGAGGCAGGAAAGGGATCTCTCGGCAGCAGCTTTGCAGCCCGTGCCTCACTCTCTGTGTGTCACACAGAGTTTGTTTTACAGCAGTTCCAGGGATGTGATCAGACAGAAAAGAGATACAAGATCATTACAAGAACACCCAACCAAGCAGTGAAGGAGTGAGGGAAGCAGTGGAATTGAAGGTGATGCTGAAAGGATGAAATGCTGTGGAGAGAGAAATAACAGAGCCCTCTCTTCACACCAACAGCCAGAGCTGGGAATGAAGACAAGAGAGGGGTTTTTGGAAGAGAGGAGGAGAGTAAAAAATCCTTTATCAGCCATATTACCATTCAGCTGTCAGATAGACCTGAAAGAAATTAAACTAAAAATCAGAGAATTAATTACAGTTCAACAGAAACAGAGAAAAGCTGCGAGGAGGGAAGAGAAAGGTGAGAAACTTAATATCCTATTTCACCTGTACAACCTCATAAAAGCCACATTTCTTTGAAAGTACAGGTACTAGAAGTATGTCCTTGAATCACTCACTGTTCAAAACCATCAGGCTGAGGGCTGAGAGACAATGAACAGGGGCCAAAAGTAGAGAGAAGTTGTGGATTCCCCATCCCTGGCAGTGTCCAAGGCCAGGTTGTACACTGGGGACAGTGGAAGGTGTCCCTGCCCATGGCAGGGGTGGCACTGGATGGGCTTTAAGCTGCCTTCCAACCCAAACCATTCTGGGATTCTGTGATTATTGGAGCAGAGGGATTAGGCTAATGGGAGTGGAGCTAAATGAGCAGTGACCCCAGGGATGGAGGCAACCAAAGGAAGCCTTTGGGATTTTTGGTTGGTTTTGTGTTGGTTTGGTTTGGGTTGGGTTTTTGAGAGGAAAGCTGTTTCTTTAATAATAACTCCCACAAAATAGATGACAAAAAATTCATCCTGTCGTAGAAGAAGGATGTCGGATCATTGGGAATGAAAACGAGTTTTCTTAAACAAACAGAAAAAAAAAAGAAGAAGAAAATAAAAGGTGCTTAAAAATGAGATCCAAGGAGAAAGAGCAAGGGAGTTGAGGATCAGCGAGAGAAGAGCACAGAAAACTCTTTACAGATCTACAAAATCATAGGAGGGATTCATGGACTCCTTGACTAGAAGAAACAAATTAAAGATGCCATTAGCAAACTGAGCAGCAGCAGTTTCAGAGGAGCAGCTCCAGGGAGTGCTTTGTAGGTGGGACACAGGAAAACAGAGTTGGTGTCCCTTTGGAAATCCTCAACCACAGTGTGACTCTCCATGACCATCCCTTCCAGCATTTCAGGATTATTCGCTGCCTAATCAGCATCATGGAGCTGAGACTTTCCACAGGGACACAACCACGTATCCCAAAAAAAAATCCTCTCCCATTCCTGACCTTTGGCTATGAAGTCAATGAGACATTGTGCTTAAATAAATCCAGCTGCACCCCTGTATTAAAAAAAAGTTTGATTTTCTTAGGAATAGACAGGGAGGAGCTTAAGTTTCCACATGGAGCTATAGGTTCCCATGCCAGGATTTTCAACAGAAAATGTCAAAGAATTGACCAGAACAAAGATGTGGGTGGGATGTGTCGTACCAGGCACTCCCAAAGTAACAACAGCACGACAGATGTGGTGTTTGAGCTTCTGTGTGCCCCCAGCAGAGGGGAAGCTGTTGGAGAAGTGTCTGTAATTGATTCCCACTGCTCAGAATCCATTTGTACAGGCTGGTTTGGGAGCCATTCTAATTTACAGCCTGTCATGCAAATTGCTCTTGGCCTGTGAAATATTAATCTGTTAGATAGACATCCCGTGCCTGCACGCTGAACACATGGGCTCCAGATCCTTGGGGATTTTGCTTTTTAAACAACAGATTATTGCCCACATTCACTAACTACTTCTCCAAACAGCTCAGTAATTTCGAGCTTTAATATCCTCCTCAATTCTCTTCCTGCATAACTAGAGGTAATATTTGATGTAGTAGGAATTAAAGACCTGGTTCTGTTTTTTCATTTAAAAGGGAGCAATTTCCATGTGCACAAAGTTTTTCTTCAGTGTCTGAAATGGATCTATACACACACAGGTATATAAGCACAGATTTGGGGGTGTATAAATACCTTTGCACCTTGCACAACCTTTGATTAGATTGGAGGAAGTGGTGATGGGCTGAATTCAGGGTGAAGATTGGTTAGGGTTTATGCCAGTGACATAAAAATCCTTCCCTAGGAGGGTGGGCAGGCCCTGGCACAGGGTGCCCAGAGCAGCTGTGGCTGCCCCTGGATCCCTGGCAGTGCCCAAGGCCAGGCTGGACATTGGGGCTTGGAGCAGCCTGGGACAGTGGGAGGTGTCCCTGCCCATGGCAGGGGTGGGATTGGAAGATCTTTAAGGTCCCTTCCAACCCAAAGCATTCAGAGATGCTGCTGAACCCACGATCTGGTTCTGCTGCCAGCTCTGGCCTGGCCCACGAAAGGCAAGGCCTGGCTTCCATTAATGAAGAGCCTTTGCTGATAAACAACTTCTACTTCAGAGCCCTGAGGAATCTCCTTCCTTCTTGGCTTGGTTTCTTGCAGAGGAAAGCACATGGCAGTCATGGCCAGATATCCCCACCTTTTCTATTCCTTATCAGACTCCTCATGCTCTCTAGCCAGGTGCTGGAGCAAGGCACCCAATGCTGATGGATCTGGGAGAACGTTGCCTTTTGGGGGGCTATAAAACATGGGCAGAAAGTGGCAACCAGGGAGGAAGGAGGAAGTAAAGATCAATAATCTCCCTCAGGCAGACACCTGCACCTGCTGCAGGGATGGAGAGGGCTGTGGGAGCCCTCAGCACCTTCTGTGGCGGCGGGTGTTTCCCACATAGAGAAAATTGGCTTCCCTTCCTTCATTTCTGGCAAAATTTCTGGGCTACTTCTGCCCACTAGTCCTATCAGAATAAAGAAAACAGTCTTCATCAACTCAAATAAATCAATGTGGCAAGAGGCTGTTGTTAAAACAACAAAAAAAAACAGTTAAACAGTTAAAACTGCCTGTTG
Source organism: Edolisoma coerulescens (assembly GCA_013397115.1). Lineage (NCBI taxonomy): Eukaryota > Metazoa > Chordata > Aves > Passeriformes > Campephagidae > Edolisoma > Edolisoma coerulescens. The sequence continues at coordinate 334,753 of VWZW01001437.1, forward strand.
GAGGTGGAAGATCAAAGGCGAGCGAGCTGGAGTCGTGTTTGCCTTTGAAAAGCCATCCAGGAGAATCCCTGGGAATGTCTTCTCACAGGCAGAGCAGGGAAGCACTTGAATTTTTCATCTCTCCCTGCCTACAAGGCAGGAAATGCATCACCCCCGTCCCCACAGCGAGGTGAGGGCCATCACTCACAGCCCTGGGTGACCACAGGCAGCGGCGCAGCACGGGAGACGGGAGATGGGATGTGATTTATCCAGCATTCCAGAGCCACTTCCCCAAAAACCCAACAGCAGCGGGCCAGTTTATTATTTTACAGAGAGAAACAGCCATAAATTTCCTCAAATCCAAGCTAAACCACCTTCCAGAGGCTGTGCCCTCTCTGTGGGTTCTCCCGACGGTGGTGCACCAGAACCTTTAGAGCTCCAAGGTCTCAGTGCCGCTCGTTATCACAGCGTTCAGGGTAAAATCCAGCAGTTATTCCAATATTACGACTCTGTGCTGCATTTCCACCTAAAAATCCAGGCTATTCATGTGTTTTTTATCTGGGGTTTGAATTAGTGGAGCAGAATTTTTTATATATTAAGAGTTTCATCTTAAATTGGTCGTGAAATTTGGTCACCTGATGGATGCAGCTGTATTTCAGTGTGAGGAAATTCTGTTTAACAAAGCCAATTGGTGTCACTCCGAGCTCTCACACACATTTTAAAACAAAAATTAATCAATTTTTTTTTCTATTACATCAATGCATACAAAGCAAAATATGCTTTTTTTTTCCTAGTTTATCCCCAAAATTTAAATGGATCACAGTGCTTTAGCACCATCTTGAGAATAAAGTGACAAAGTTGTCCCAGTATTATTTTACTGCAGCAGTCATTTCATCTTCAGTATCACAGAAGACTGATGGGGTAACTCCTTGTTTTTTCTCCCTGTAATCACTACTTCACATTATTTTATATTCACCTCAATAAATCCATCCCAAGAGCAGCAACGTGTGACATGAAGATTATTATTTGCTGGTAGCTTTATTATATAAGCAATAACAGTTCAGAAAATGATAGAAAGCTTTGCAGCTGCATTGGCAACACCCTAATGAACTGTCATTTTAATATATGTTCTAACTAGTCTTGATGGAAGGCACTACAGGAAAGTTATCACTCAAAATTTTAAAAGAAATGAATATTAGGAAGACTGTAAAAATATGACAGGGAGGAATTGTTGCTCTGTACAGCATGCAACTATTTATTCCAACTTCGTAATATAAATAAAATCTTCTGTGAAAAAAATCCCCCTTAAATATTATTTTAAAGGTTTTTCCTATAAATAGCTCATGAAATCATTCATTTCCATTCCCTAAATGCATTAGGAACAGAGAGCCACTAAACAGGAACTGAAGGGATAAAAGGAAAAATTGATACAAATATTTTCATCTCCGATGTGCATCAAGAGAGAATCCTCTGTGATTACAAAACCAAAATCCTGCAGTGCTTACAAAAAAAATAGAATCTCATTCATGTGACACACAGGTGTGTGCACAGGCAGGTTCAGACACACAGCTGAAAAGTTTTCACAGAATCCGAGAATCTCTGAGGCTGGAAAAGCCCTCCCAGCCCAGCGAGGCCAAGCTGTGCCCGATGCCCACCTTGTCCCCAGCCCAGAGCTCTGAGTGCCACCTCCAGGCACTCCTTGGACACCTCCAGGGATGGGCACTCCAAACCTCCCTGGGCAGCCCCTGCCAAGGCCTGACCTCCCTTTCCATGGGGAAATTGCTCCTGGTGTCCAAGCTGAGCCTCCCCTGGCCCAGCCTGAGGCCGTTCCCTCTCCTCCTGTCCCTGTTCCCTGGGAGCAGAGCCCGAGCCCTCACTATGTGAATATTTTCTAAATATTCATGTTCATGATCTGTATCTGAGGTTGCCAGAGACGTGGCATTACCAAAATTCATAATGTATTAACTTAAATTCCTTCCATGCATATTTCAGCGAAGTTGTACAGGCAGCGCCTCGAATCGCTGCTGTCTGGGAGATTTTCAACTTCTGTTCTGACTTGGTGCTTATGCAAATGCCACTGCAGGGGATAAAGCCAGGAGCGGCGGAGAACGACGCCTTGCAAGCTTCCCCTGACATCCCATCCTATCCCTCCCATATGGAGATGGACTTGGGGGTGCTGGTAGGGGAGAGCTTGACCTGCCCCAGATGCCCCCATGCCCAGGGCTGATCCCCCAGGAATCAGCAGGAAAGGGATTGGGATTGTGCCCCTGAGCCCCTGTGCTCGGGTGAGACCCCACCTGCAGAGCTGCCCCAGCCCTGGGGCCCAGCACAGGGAGGACGTGGAGCTGCTGGAGAGAGCCCAGAGGAGGCACCAGGATGAGCAGAGGGATGGAGCAGCTCTGCTGGGAGGAAAGGCTGGGAGAGCTGGGATTGTTCAGCCTGGAGAGGAGAAGCTCTGGGGTGAGCTCAGTGTGGCCTTGCAGGGCCTGAAGGAGCTACAGGAACCATGGAGAGAGACAATTTCCAAGGGCTGGAGGGCCAGGACACAGGGAATGGCTTCCCAGTGCCAGGGGGCAGGGCTGGATGGGATCTTGGGAAGGAATTGTTCCCTGGGAGGGTGGGCAGGCCCTGGCACAGGGTGCCCAGAGCAGCTGTGGCTGCCCCTGGATCCCTGGCAGTGCCCAAGGCCAGGTTGGACACTGGGGCTTGGAGCAGCCTGGGACAGTGGAAGGTGTCCCTGCCCATGGGATGATCTGTAAGGTCCCATCCAACCCAAACAGTTCCACAATTTTTTGATACCTCTCCTGGTCCTCCAGGTCCTGTTTCTCTCAAATGTGTTCAGGAACAGTCGATTCTTCCAGCTCCAAGGCTCTGCAGCTTCACTTCTAAGCTGCCCTGGAAGATCCATGTCAGCATTCAGGGCTGTCAGGATTTCCCAGCAGTGCAAACATGCCCCACACAAGCAGTGTGGCAGGGGCAGAGCCTGCTCTTCTGGGTGCTGATGGCTCTAAATGTGGGATTCACCAAAGAACTCCATCTCTTCCTGGAGAACACATAGGAATTTCAGTGCACACATGCTTTGCTCAGCCTAAGAACCCCCCCGTGCTCCTTCACAGAGCCAAAAAAGGTGCACAAGTGCCTTCCTTCCTCCCCACCACGCCTCGTTCTGCTCCCAGGGTGGCATTACTCATTTCACAGGGTGGCTGGGCAGGATGGCACCAGTGCTCTACCAGCTGAGCTTCCTGAGGGAAAACAAACCTCTCCCATGGTTTTCCATCTGTCTGTGTTCCCTCTCCAGCTCCTGCACCAAGGGAGCCCACAGAGCTCCATGACATGCCCACACTCTTTTCTAAGGACAAGTGCAGGAATTCCAGCTGGTTTGGGATGGATTTTGCCCTCAGCTGGAACACACAAACTGAATCATCACCTCTTTCCTCTTCCAGTGTTTTCCACACAGCAGGTGGCCACATCTCCCACCCCCGCTCAGAATTTAATGTCTCGACCTCTTCTCTCTGTGTCTTCTCTTTGGTTCTCTTGCTGAGAGCTCCTTGTCACACCACAGGCAAGACTGGAGGTGAAAGGGCCAGGAGAATCCTCTATTCTCCCATCACAAGGATTCCAGGTTTTCCAAAGAAAACAGAATATCCTGTTGATGTCGGTAGCAAGCAAAAACCCAAAGTCCTTTCAAAAAAAACTGCCTGAAAATAAAGCCCAGAAAAAACCTGAAAAATAAACATTCTCTTCAGCAGAAGTAACACAGCAGATAAAAGGTGCTGCTTAAATCAAAGGTTCTTCAGGAGCTGTTGCAAGGCCTTTAAAAAAAGAACTACTGATCTATCAAAAGCCTCTCTTCCCACAGGGAGTTTGGTTTTGGAGCTCAGGAGAAGATTTCTGGTCACTGATGCTGAAGTCAGTGCAACAATATGTCAAAACCCATTATATTTTATATTACAAGTTCAGAGCTATAATCTGGGGATGAATTAAAAGATAGAAAATGAAATTATATCTAAATAAATTCATAAAAAATCAGAGCACATTCTCATTTGAATGGTTGCCTTAGATCAGGTATTCCTCAGCAGAGCTACAGCTCATTTACTTCTGGAAGGCCAAAATGTCCCCTGCAAGAAAAAAAAGTGTGTCTCCAACCCTGTGCCATCTGCAATATTGGCAATGTTTTGGATCAGGGATGTTTCCTGGTGCACGTGGACACCTTTGCCTGTAGATCCTGTCCAGGAACCATTTGAACCCTGCCTACAAACCAGGCAAGTTCAAGAAAACCCTTGAGCAATACTGCACAAAATGTACACAGGGAGTAGGAACCACTAGGAAAAGAAAAAAAAAGGGGGAATGTTTCTAATAATCCATTATATATAGAAAAAATAAAGCTAATTGAAGTACATCAAACAACAGCATTCATGAACTGAAACCCACAACATTCCACATGACAACTGGAATGGCTCTGGGTACCTTGATGTCTTGCTTTGAAAATTCATTTGTATTTTTCTCCAGGCGAAAATAGCCAAGTGCAGGCTGGATTTTGGTATTCCAGCTTTCATGTGAAACCCTAACAATCCCTTGGGAACAGATCATAGCATAAATCCACCTGCCTGTGAGATGCTTACTGATATTTCCTCCATCACAATTTTGTTGTTTCAAACTGTGTTTACCTGACTTGACGCCTACATTCCTAATAAAACAGTCTAAAACAGAGGTTTGAAACTAATAACCCTCCCAGCCAACAAAGAAATGTCCACATCCCTGCTGCAATAGATCTTGAGCACCTCGTTGCATTGGTTGTCGAAAACAGGGACAGAATTGAAAAATCTCAACGTCGTTTTGACCTAAAAAGAAATGTTTTGCAGTAAGAATAATTAGTCAGTGGAACAACATCCCTAGGGACATGGTAGAGTTCCCACTGCTGGAGATTTTCCAGAGGTGGTTGGACAGGGTGGTAAATAATCTCAGTGGGGTCCCTTCCCCACAAAATGGGCAAGACCAGATGGTCTCTTAGGGTCCATTCACACCAGGGCTATTTTGCAGTTCTCTGAATGATACTTGAAAACTGCCTCTGCCCCGAGAAAAAGAAAGTAATAATCATCAGTTGTAGAAGTGGATGGAAGGATGTGAGACAGAAAAGGCCGGGTTAGATGGGGCTTGGAACAACCTGGTCCAGTGGAAGGTGTCCCTGGGGTGGAACTGGATGATCTTTAGGGTCCTTTCCACCCCAAACCACTCCAGGATTCCGTGATTTATGTGAAGGAACACACCAACTTATTAAGGCTATTTATTTACCCTTGCTCCTTTTTATCCATACCCTTATTTACCTTCTCTCTATTTGTAATTGTTCCTTTAATTCCATAACTTCCATCTGAAATTAATCCTCCTGGGTAGAAAAACTTCCTTTCTGGAGAAATGAAGGTCATGTGAGATGACAGCTCTGGTTATCAGGAATTAGCCAGGAAAAAACTCAATATTTTTTTTAATCTAATTAGCCATTATAGGCATTTTTTTGCTTCCAGTATTCCAGGACAAACTTTAAAGTCCTCATCGTGCAACAGGCTCAGCTGGTGTGGGCGGATCATTGCAGTGAAGCCTTGGGATGCATCTGCAGTGCATTCCCTGTTGTGGCCATGACTCCTGCAAACATTCCCTGCTGGATTTGAACCAGCTGGGTTACACCTGGCTCGTGGTAAAAAACAGCCTGGAAGGTCACACCAGGCACAAAAGCTGCCTGATGAGGTGAAGGATCTGACAGAGAGGGGGAAAAGCTTGTCTTGGGCAAACAGGATGCTCCGAGATGTTCTGATCATCCTCAGGGGTTCTCCAAGCGCTGCAGTTCCCAGCAGGGCATTTTAAGGGAATAATCAGCAGTCTCCAGGACATTTCAGGCTCAGTCATACCTCATCATCAATTAAGAAACTGATAATTACTCAAGCACTTGGTCTGGACTAAGCAGAGGCAGCCTTTCCCTTCCAGCGGCAGCAGAGGCAGCTCAGCCCGCAGGGTTTCGCGGATCCTCCTGGGAAGGTCCATCCCTCCCTTCACCCATCCACTCCCAGGTCCCTCAGGTCCCTCCTGGGATCGTCTGCCTGACTTAACTCTGTGCCAGACCAGGATTAACAATTCCCTCACAGCTGGACCAGAAACCTTGGGAAAGACATCCCCGAGGAGCACACATCTATTTTTAAGTGTAGTGTCTGAAGCGAACTCCCCATCCTGAGCCGTTCACGCTCTCACAGCTTTGACAGAATCCCAAGCAGCGACATCACTTGTTTGTAAAGCTGTCTGATAAGAACTGTGGTGTTCTGTGCACTCTACAGGAATTGAAAATGCAGTCCCTGCCCCGGGGCACAGGTTTAGAGAAACTAAAACCACTTATGCAACTCCGAGCAGGAGATAATTCAGCAGAAAAGCATTGGAATTTTATTTCTTATGCTCTTTATTGATTATTTACTCACTTCAGTACCTGAAGGGAGCCAACAAGAAATATGGAGAGAGGCTCTTTACAAGGGATGGAGTGACAGGACAAGGGGGAATGGCTTCACAATGAAAGGGAGTAGGGTTAGATGGGATCTTAGGAAGAAATTCCTCCCTGTGAGGGTGGTGAGGCAGTGGAACAGTTTTCCCAGAGAAGTTGTGGACTCCTCATCCCTGGAAGTGTCCAAGGCCAGGTTGGACACTGGGGCTTGGAGCAAGCTGGGATAGTGGAAGGTGTCCCTGCCATGGCAGGGGGTGAAATGAGAGGATCTTTAAGGTCCCTTCCAACCCAATCCATTCTGTGATTCCTGCAGACATTCCAGACTTTCTGCCTGGTTTACACTGCAGTTACAGACACAGGGAAATCATTTTCTTCCTATCGACTGCCAGCCAGGAGCAGGACTGCAGGGAGCAGCCAGATTACCTGGGAGAAATTCCTCTCTGCTTCAAGAATTAATCAAAGGTATCTGACCCACTTCTTCCATTGACTGATTCTCCAGCTGGTCCCAAGCCAGTGCCACCAATTAGCAGCACAAAATAAAGCCTGGGCAGGGTGACCAGGGACAGCAGGGACTGTCTAAAGCCCTCCCAGCTATCGACCAGCAACAGCAACATTTGCTGGAGCAGCTGCCACCCAGCTCTGGAGAGGTCAATCAATGAATCACTGCAGCAGTCCCAGGCCACACCTTTTCTTTTCAGCTGTGCCATCAAGGCTGACAAAAAATCACCAGATCCCACAGGGAATCTGAACTTGGGATCAGTAATTCCATTGCCAGTGCCTCCCAATCTCTCCCAGTTAATCCATTTCCATACCAGTAGGTGTAAGAAGGGGTTAAACCATTAATTTGTCTTTAGAGAACGTTGCCACAGCGATGATATGTTATATACACATTTCCAAGGTTGTTTAAAAATATTTCAAGAGGATTTCAGTACCCAAATGCCTTCCACACATCTCTATATCAATATATTGCGTGCACAGTTTGAAGGTGTTGCTAGGTGTGAAAGTTTTTCAAGCCAAGAAATTCACTGATTAAAGCCAAAAAAGAGACATGAATAGAAACAAAAGACTAAACAGCCTGCAGTTTGAAGCTTTTGATAACACCTTAAGCTTTACTTAAGGGTGCAAGGATAAAATAATCAAATTTTTAAAAATAGTCAATAAAAAATTGTGCATTCTGTGAGCAACCTGAACTTGCATTTCCATTTAGCATTTAAACAGAAAGAAAACACCTCTTCAGGTGATAATGACAAGAACATTTGAAAATGCTCCTCTAAAAGCCAACTAGGAGTGCAATGAGAAGCCCAAATGCAGTGCAAGCGTGCCCTGGCCAATTTGTCCTGCTATCCAAGGAAGATGAAAGCAGACTATTAGATTTTGGCATGACAACCAATCTTACCACAGGGCACCACAGAGTGGATTAGGGACAGAATTATTTCCAGCTTTAACTCTGGGTCTGATTCAAGCTCTTCATATTACTTAGCATTTGTATTCCTTAGATATAATAATCCTTCTTTAGCTGTTTGGGGGCAAAAAAGAATATAGCCAATTTACCAAGAATGCTTGGCAATAAGAATTCGATTTCTTTAATTTTGTTGCTGTTTAAAGGCACTGCCACATTATTTCAGCTCCTCAGAGACTTTAGTTTTACCTTTCCAAAGGACTTCATGGCGAGACTGTTGCTGCCTGAGGTGCAAACATGAGTTTATATTTCCAGTGGGGCACTGCAGCAACCTGTGTTTGAGGGGCAACAAAGCCCAAAGCTCCTGGTTTCGATGGTCATGTGCCAGAATCAAAAATATCTCCTAATGAGACCTGCTGGAGAACCCAAAAAATATTTATGGAAAAGCTGGGAACAGATTTCCTGGGCTCTGTGCCTGGGCCAGAAGTAGAGTTGTCTTCTGAGACACGTCAAAGTATGAATGGAACTGAGGCTGTCAACAGAAATACCTCAGGCCACCCGGAGTGCTCACTGCCAGCTTCCCAAATAGTGTAAATATCCCAGTTATCCTGAGAGGAATCCTTGCCTCATCTGCACACCCGGGACAGGAAACCAAGGCAGTGTTGATCACTTGAGCCTAATCCCATTGTTGCACTCACACGTAAGGAATGCACTGACCCTCATCCCACTTGGAAACATTGGGAACTGGTAGAATTCAATTATTCCTGTGAAAATGGTACCTTCTCCATATGTATTTCCCACTAGCAAATGGGTTTTTTTCAAGGTTGACAAGGAAAACTGCTGTTCTTGTACACAATCTGGGTCTACAGTTCATGCACTGCTTGTACTTGGGGACTCTCCACCCCTCCACTGGATTGAAAGCAGCCTGGTGTCCATTTGGCCTTTGGGACTGAAAAATACCAGTAAACACCCAGTTCAGAAGCTTAATTTTGCTTTTCATAACTAGGGCATGAGCAGCAATTCTTCTCTTGGTTGTGTGCATGGCTCAGTTCAAACAAACACCCAGAGACGCTGTGGACACCCCACACCTGGAAGTGTCCAAAGCCAGCTTGGACAGGGCTTGGAGCATCCTGATTTAGTGGAACGTGTCCTTTCCAACCCAAACCACTCCATGATTCTGCGAAATTTTCCAGTCAGGATGGTTTCTCTGCGTATTTGCAGTGGAGGCAGCTCTGAGCAGGAGGGTAAAGGCGAAGAGGAGCCACAGCTCCCCAGCATAAACACGTGAACCATCTTCCTGGCAGATCCCCTGGGGCCAGAGGTGCAGAACTCTGTATTTGTGCCAGAAAAGGCCCTCGGGGATGTGCCATTAACTACTCAGTGAGCAGCACATCCACAGGAGCTGCTCTCGATGCCTTCAGTCAGAAATGCCCTGGGGTGATTCTTTCATTGAATTCCCAAAGACTGGTTAGGCACAGGGAGGGGTTTCAGTGTTCCTTTGCAGGGAGAGAGGGTTTTGAAGACAACTCAGAAATAGCACCGAGTCCCAGGATGCAGAGCCAGCAGACAGTGCAGCTCCCTGGCAGCTGGCAGTCACTGACAAGTGGATGTTATGTCAGGAAAATCCAGAATTTCTCCTTCCCTCTCAAGCACGTGCATGCAAACAGCCTGACCCCCCCTTCCTTCACGGTGCTGCAACAACTCGGTGTTGGAAGAGCCCAGGGTTCTCTGTTAGTGCCAGCTCATAGCAAGAAGTATTTCTGAGGGAAAGCAGAGGTTTTATCTCTTCTGGCTGGGACGGAATGAGATCTGTCACTCGCACAAGCAGAGCTTTTGAAGCACCACACCAGCACGAAGGATGGACAAGGAGAGATCCAAATCAAACCTTGCCCCGAAGCACCTCACGATATTTGGCAGAGCAGCCCAGCGATTGAATTGGTGGCCATGAAATGCAAATAAAACTGATCTGTTAAGTTACAGCACCAAATGTATCAAGGAACCCGCTGATCCCAATAAAATGGGCATAAAATTCAGCATATGCTCTTGCTTGTCATTAGCAGTAATAGGAATACATGGCATTTTATTTGATTTCAGTGTTCCAAATTGTTAAATTAACAGCATCTTGTACCTGTTTTTATGGGGAAAAGAGCGATGCACATATGGACACGAACAAATGGATACAAGGATAGATTTACATGGACAGACAGGCATGGAGTTTTCCCAGAGATAGAAACAAAAGCCAAATAAATGCCTGACACTCCCTCCCTCCGAAGGAGTAGACAGAAAGAGCCTGGCAAATTTCCCCAAATTTCCCTGACAAGAGATTTCAAGAGGACCTCAGATCCCTGGGAGTCTTTATCTGATGGTTATTACTGGAACACTAAGAGTGATTCAGCTGCTGAGTAAAAGTCCTTAAAACCAAAATGCAACCATCACGTTTTGTGAGGGGGTTTTGGGTGTGGCATTTTTGTGACACTTTCCTGCTGGTTAAAAAAAAAAAAGAGAAAAACAAGAAGACCCTCAAACTGTGTCATATAACCATTAGATTTATTTCTTCCTTTGTTCACCTTCCAAAATACAATTAGTCCTTTATTCCTATTACCTTCATCTATTTTAGTGGTGTATGATCCTCATATGCAGGGCAGTTTGGTGTCTTGTTTTCATTGTTATCACTGAGATATTTTCCAATCCTTCCACTTCAAAATATCCCATTTTTCATTAAATGTCACTTGGATTGTGTCATCAAGGAGGCACTTCTAATAATCTGCATTTTAGAGCTTAATCAAGCTCGTGCATATATTCCATTTTCCTTCCATTCAGAGTCCTTTTGGTTTTCTAGGCTGTAGTTTGGTCTCAAATATTCTTATGATCTTTGCAATGGGAAGACAGGAGCTCAGGCTGGAGATCAATCCTTGGTAATTGCTCCATGAAAGGAACAAACTCTTACCCAGCTTCATACAAGAGCCAGCAAATGAGAATTGAATCTGTAGTCCTTTAGATTCCTTTACAAGAATCAATTCCTCCCATTTTCCTGCCTCCATGAAATATGGGGAAACAGAAAACTTTCCTGTAGCACCATCAAACACTGCCTGGTTGGAAAACCCACCTGTGTTTCTTACTAAGGAATTTAATTGTAGCCTTTCCTTGACATTTCCCAGCTGCTTCCCTTTCCTAACATTGTCCAGGGGGCATTTAATGAAACAGCAAAATAAACACTGACACCACCTAACTCCCAGTGCTGTGGCAGAAGTTTCTCTTCCAAGGCTTCTGCATAGGTTAAAATGTCCAGTTTGGAAATCTGGATTAGGGAGCCCTGGAGAAAACCCTTTCCTTTCACTGCTTACAGAAAGAATTTGGGGAGATTGGCATCCAAGGTGGTGAAGCCAAGGTTTGCTTTTATCTCTGTCACCCTTAAAGGCAAAAGCTTTTAAAAATTATCTTATCCTTCCTAATCAAGCCCAGAAAATTTGGAAAACTGTGGTCAAACACAGAAGAAGCCCTACAGTTTATAGCTTTCTAGGCAGGACATTCAGTTGTCCAGTCATTCATTTATTGTGACAGAAAAAGAAGCTGCATGTGTGAATATAATAAAAGTAAGAAATCAAGTAGTTACATCGGATATATTGTCGAGTGAAAATAATTTCCTTTACTAAATTAACTCCAAAACCTTTAAATATGAATTTTGCTCCTAAGGACCTTGGTAAATACAAAATACAGACATTGATGCTGTGCGAGCACTGGTCAGGAAGAGCTGAAATATCCCTGGGTTATTAATCACAAATCCCAGACACAGCTGCTGAGAACAAAATTAACTCTACCCCAGTTAAACCAGTCCACAGAGCCACCAATGCAGTTTGCTGTGGCCCAGTCAGAGGAGGGGAAGGGAAGCCTGTGAGGGAAATCCCAACCCTTGCAGGAAAACCGGGAATGTAGCAGTGGAACAAAGAGAGCCTGTTGAGTGTAGTGCATTCAGCCCACGGGATCTTCACAATGTGTCATCTTCTAGTGGTGCTGAATGTGGAATGGAATGCAAGAACAGTTTTTAAAAACCACTGAAAAATACTTCTGTTAAAAGCCTTTTGGTGCTTGCCGTGTTTTGCAAAGGCAGCGCAGCACACTCTGTGTGCTGGGATTTGTATCGCAGTGAGATGAGGTTTCTGTTCCAATTAATATCCAACTTCCCCCTCCACGGAGAGGAAGAGACTCCTGAGGAAAGATTTATGCTGAGAGCTCACCTAAATAACACAGAAGGAAACACAGCAGCTGCTGTGACTCCACACCACGAGCCAAGGAAGACCCATGTGTGACATTTTCCCAGTAGTCTTTTCCTGAAGAGCCCTTTAAAAGAAAAAAAAATCTTTTAAGAGTTTTGCAGCCTGCTGGCTGAATCCTTCAGCAGTCGTTAGGGTTGGCTTCTTTCATGTGAAAACACATCAGGACTTCTTTGTAAGGCTAAGCGTTTCAGGGAGGAGAATGCAAAGTGACATCCTTTGGGTGACGTCCATTGGATCAGGACATGGCTGTCTCCACTCACACAGCCAGGGATCCCATTTTAATAGCACAGGCTGCATCACAGCCTGATGTGGAGTTCTCGGGGTCAAAGGAGAAGGCACAGGACTGAGGGGCAACATTGATTCCCTAAATTATCCTCCTCTTTTGACACAGAGCAAAAGTGTATTTTGCAGTTTTCATCCCATTTCTTGTTGCACTGATTTCAGAGCAGAGACCCTTCCTTTGAGTTTGTCACCCAGGCACTTCTGCGTTCCTTCCAAAGCCACATTCACTGAATGAGAGGTGAAATGTCTGATTTCTGTGCACTGGAGCTGAGCCTGAGGCCCTGTGAGAGCTGGGTAAGTGGGCACAAGATTATTTGCAGCAAAACATTTCCTTTACTGTCCAAGGTTTGTTCAATGAAGCAAAACCAAGGGCTGGGCAGAAGGAAAAGGTGCTGATTTTGGAGCTAGCAGCTCTTTGGGAGCTGCTGCTCCTGTTCATGGAAAGCTAAAGCTCTCCATGAGGAATGCTGTGCCATCAGCCCTGCCCTCAGCTGGAACAAGCTGGAGTCTAAAAGGCCTCCCCCCTTCACTGGTCACCAATAAAAGATGAAAGACCATCCTCTACATCCTCACAACGTTCATTATTAGAAGGGAGGCATCATTTTATGGATTTTCCTAGTTTAAGAGGATCAAGAAGAAAATTCTTAAACTTGGAGAGGATGGCTGGCTCTATCCAAACCATTAGTCAGGTCAGTGCCAGACCACAGCAGCTCCCTCAGAGCCTCACAAGTCCTTCAGGGAGCAGGAATATCTCAAGAGCTAAAGCCAGGCGAATGGAATCAGTTTTTCAAGCTGACTGACAAGGCCAACAGGGTTGTCCACTGAGTGACACCAGAGAAATCTGTTTGGCTTTCCAGCCCAGGGAAATCATCTCCTGGCCATGTCAGTCACTGCTCTGCTGCCCAAGGGGGACTGCTGGGACAGGGATGTTTGCAGAACCAACCAGTGTTGGGTGACCTAAAAGCTGTGCTTTTGGACAGATCCTTCCCCATTTTCAGTGACAAGTTACAGCCTGGGAGAGGTGCAGAGGGAAGAATCCCAGATTGCTTGGGTTGGAAGGGACGTTAAAGCCCATCCACCTCCCCCCCTGCCATGGGCAGGGCCACCTCCCACTGTCCCAGGCTGCTCCAAGCCCCAGTGTCCAACCTGGCCTTGGGCACTGCCAGGGATCCAGGGGCAGCCACAGCTGCTCTGGGCACCCTGGGCCAGGGCCTGCCCACCTTCCCAGGGAGGAATTTCTCCCCAATATCCCATTCCCTGGGTCCTGTCCCTCCAGCCCTTGGAAATTGTCTCTCTCCATGGTTCCTGTAGCTCCTTCAGGCCCTGCAAGGCCACACTGAGCTCACCCCAGAGCTTCTCCTCTCCAGGCTGAACAATCCCAGCTCTCCCAGCCTTTCCTCCCAGCAGAGCTGCTCCATCCCTCTGCTCATCCTGGTGCCTCCTCTGGACTCTCTCCAGCAGTTCCACATCCTTCCTGTGCTGAAGAAGACTGACATCTTTTCCCAGGGATTATTTTTTTCCCTTTCACCTTCACTCAGCTGTGCTCATTCACATAATTAATACAATTTCTACCATCCAAGTCATGAAGAGCAGAAAGGAGTAGGACAGACCAGGAGTTAAACCCCAGGGTCTGAACTCCAGCTAAAGGGCAGAAGATCTCTTGAGAATCACTCCCTCCCTTGCCATCCCTTGTCCCATTCCTGGAGAGGAAGCAAATCCTGATCGAAGACCTGGAGTGTAGCTGCAAAATGACTCTGAAGTGGGATGTGCCCTGTCACCACCAAGGCACAGCTCTCTTGTGCAGATTTTGGCTTCCTGCAGAAAGAAACCCTTTTTTTTTTTCCCTGAGGGTCCTAAGTTTAAACGTTCAGTGCAAAGAAAGGGCTTCCATTGCTTCTGTTTCAGGATTAGCAGTGAACTTGGGCTCTAAATGATTTATAAGCATAATCTCCAGCAAATGTTTAACTCTCACAGTGCTAAGTGCTGACTGGGGAGAAAATCCCTCATTTTGCTCTCTCCTGCTGTTGTCTTGTTGGTTCCAAGCTCTGCTCTACAACCAGAGGAAACTTAATTCAGTTGCCTTTGAAATTAAACAGCTATATCAGACTTAGCACTCTGAAACTACAGGAAGGCATTAGTCAACGGGCTTTAATTATTCACATTCTCTCCTTGCTCCCTCCTTTCTCCCTCCTCGTTCCCCTCCAAGTGATCAAAAGCCAAGTTGTTCTCAGTGTCATGGAATATCAAGCGAATTGTCCCACGTTCTGCAGATATCAGTCATGATCTCACCCATCTGAGCAGATGAAAACCGCTGCTGCAATGAGATTTGAGGTGCCCCAGAGACCTGGCTGAGGGAAAAATACCCCATATGGGTATTTTTGGGGCAGCAGTGCATATTTCTACAGTTCTGACTGCGCTCTGCAGCATCTGGGAAAGTCTTGGCAAGGACGAGTTTTTATCCCAATGTGGACCTGAAGTCCCCTAAACCTCACAGATTAAATCCAGCTAGAGCAGGCCAAGATGCCTGCACATCACATCTCCAGCTCTTTTCACCTGATAGTCAAAAGAAGTATTTCAAATATTCAAATTTCATGTCCCGTGTAAAGGTTGGACTCTGTGATCTTGGAGGTCTTCTCCAACCTTAATGATTCTATGTGAAAATTAAACAACTTCACAGCACACCACGGTACAACAAACCCTGTTTCTGCCACTAGCAGAGGTTTTCATTGCGTGTAAAAGCTTTGTTCTCATTATCCTTAACGAAAGTGCCTCTTTTGGTTAACTAAAAATACATTTCAACAGTTGTCACTGCAGATAAAGCACGGGTAAGTCACACTGACAGAAAAGCTTCTCAAGACGGCCCAAGAACAAAACTCCTGCAATTAAATTTCTGCCCTCAGAAACAAGCAAAACATATCCAAATTCCTGTATAATGCACCAAGAGGATGATGAACTGTCAAAATAACACAAAACAAAACCTAATTAACGACAAAGTAACTTAGTCTTGATGTGACTTTAGTGATGGGTACACAGAGGGAAGTTAGAACCTTGCCTTTAAGTGTTAAGGCTTTTTTTTTTCCCTTTTCACTTGATATTTGGGAGCCTCAGCACAAAATGCAGATTTTTCTGGGTTGCTGTCACTTGGCTGTGACATTCCTGTCTGCAGCAGAAAGGCAGAGCAGGGTGAAAGGGCTCTACAAAGAGAAATGAGGGGAATTTTGAGAACTTAAGAGCCCCTTCCAGTACCTAAAGGAGCTCCAAGAGAGCTGGAGAGGGACTTTGGACAAGGGATGGAGGGACAGGACAAGGGGAAATGGTTTTAAGATGAAGGAGGGCAGGGATAAATGGGATATTGGGAAGGAATTGCTCCCTGGGAGGGTGGGCAGGCCCTGGCACAGGGTGCCCAGAGCAGCTGTGGCTGCCCCTGGATCCCTGGCAGTGCCCAAGGCCAGGTTGGACATTGGGGCTTGGAGCAGCCTGGGACAGTGGAAGGTGTCCCTGCCCATGGCAGGGGTGGCACTGGAGGCTCCTTCCCACCCAAACCATTCCATGATTCTGTGAAATAGGAGCCATTCATGGCAGCTGCTCACTGGTGGTAGAATCATCAGGGAAGAAGAGCAACATTTCCTGATCAGGAATATTTGCACATCTCTAAAGCTTCCAAATACCATTTTATCAGAAAAAGAATGCATCGAAATGCTGTTTCAACAGCAGGGAATTTTTCAGTCTGAACCTGCCCACCACCTTCTTCCCAAGACCTTCCCAGTTTTTCTCCCTCCATCCTTCCCAATTCTTTGGACAGGTACCAGAGGACCTTCAGGCAAGGAGATCGATGTTGGACTCTGCTCCATTTCCCCTTGCACTGCACAGATTTCCGTGATCTTGCAGCTGCTTAACAGGGGGGAAAGGTCTCACTTTGCCCCTTCTCTTACTTTCCTGCAGGGCAGCTTGAGGAGGAACAGGTCCCTGAAGGACACTGTGACAATGCTGACTGATATTTGTGCTCCACTCCACTGGAGCAGGGGAATTTAAAACAGAGAGCAAAGAGCTGCACCCTCTCCAATTCAGTAATAACCCACCTAAACCAACCTGCTGGCAAAAACCCCAGTCATGCTCTGAGCTGCAGCTCCCCTGAGGAGGTTGCAGCCTCTTTTCTCCCCTTTTTCTTCATTAAATAGGGACTACCCCCTTTTTCTCTCTCTCTGCCTCCTCCCAGTTTAGATCAGCACACTTCCATTGTCATTTTCTGCCACCTACGAGTCGTGTGGCCTGTGGGTAACCCCAAAAGTGAAGAGGGACAGTGCAAACATCTCAGCAGCCCGTGGGAAGCCTGGAAGCTCAGGAGCAGCCTGAATCCCTGGCACCCTTTGGGAAGGTGAGATAATTGGAGCTGCTTCATTAGAAAGGGCCACCACTGGGAGAGCCAAGCAACGCTAATGAAACCTTGGGCGTCGTCCTGCATTGATTAAATACTGCTAAAAGTCTCAAAATTATGGAGAAAGAAGGAGCTCGGGGAAGCCCAAAGGAGCAAAGGAAGTCAGCAAGGAAAGTAAATTTGCAGGAATTTTATCAGACTAAACAGAGGTGTTTTGATGGGGAAGTGGCAAGGAGAAACATGGAGCAATATTAGGAATTTTCCAGCATCTGACAATTCAGCCTAATTAGAAAAACTCAATTAATTCAGCACATGCAACAATACCTTTATTATCTTCATCTCCCGTTCCTGCAGGAGAAAAGAAAGCTCACATCTCATGATTGAATTAGAAAGAATCTCCCATCATCCCAAGTCCTTCACTTCATCCTTCTTCCTGCACTTCCTGAATTTTGGCCGTATTTACATATCAATCACACCTTGCACATCGAGAAATTATTTTCTTCCTTGAAAACAATTCATATCAGACAAAAGCTATTAATATACAATTAAACAGAATGAAAATGCAAAGCTAATGGCAAACTTATCTGTTAACCTGCTGGCTTTGTTTTCAGAAGGCACTTTGAGAAGAAATGAGGTGGCTCCTCATTCAAGCACTTTTGTGTGTTATCTTTGAAGATTTGATCTCTGCCTTTTGCACGTTGTCGAGCTTGAACTCATTATTCAGAACAACAGTTTTTAGGATGTTTATCATGCTCTGAATAAACTGAATAATAAAGCACTGCCACCGGTGCTGTTAAGAGAGTCAGCTGCAGTGGCAGTGCCTTTCCCCTCTGAAGGAGAGCTCATCACGTTTCCAGAAGGCCTGGTTCTAATAATCCACACTCAGCTCTTCCCTCTCAAAGGCAGCTCCATGGATCATGAAGGAAAGTTTTGGATCAGTTCACCTCAGAGCACAGTATAGACCTGGCACTTGGATTTTCCAATCTACCAGAGAATCATGGAAGGAGTTGGTTGGAAGGGACTTGAAGATCATCCAGTGCCACCCCTACCATGGGCAGGGACACCTTCCACTGTCCCAGGCTGCTCCAAGCCCCAATGTCCAACCTGGCCTTGGGCACTGCCAGGGATCCAGGGGCAGCCACAGCTGCTCTGGGCACCCTGTGCCAGGGCCTGCCCACCCTCCCAGGGAACAATTCCTTCCCCATATCCCATCCAGCCCTGCCCTCTGGCACTGGGAAGCCATTCCCTGGGTCCTGTCCCTCCAGCCCTTGCAAATTGTCTCTCTCCATGGTTCCTGTAGCTCCTTCAGGCCCTGCAAGGCCACACTGAGCTCACCCCAGAGCTTCTCCTCTCCAGGCTGAACAATCCCAGCTCTCCCAGCCTTTCCTCCCAGCAGAGCTGCTCCATCCCTCTGCTCATCCTGGTGCCTCCTCTGGGCTCTCTCCAGCAGCTCCAGGTCCTCCCTGTGCTGGGCCCCAGGCCTGAAGGCAACACTAATCTGGTGATTTGTTCAAATTTTAGAATTATTGAGTTTTAAGATCTATGGAGACACCAGAAGGAGTGCAAGCCATGAGCATTTGGGCTTTATTAATGCTACAGTGTCAGCCAGGTGAAATGCCAGTGGAGCAGGAGGACTGAGCCCATACTGCATCACCCTCTGAGCAGCATCCTCGAGGACTGGCCCCCGTCACTCAGCTGCAGCTCTGTTCACCTGCAGCAGCCTCTCATTTGGAGGTTTCTCCCAGCTCAGAGGCTGCTCCAGGCCAGCAGGCTGACAGGCAGCTCAGGGTGCTGTGACAGCTAAAATCTTCATTTGGCATCTCCTCGCTTGTGTCTCCCAGGCCAGAACATTCTGCGGTTCTGGTTGCAGCCTGATCTTTTACCCTCTGCTAATACAAATTTCTTCAGGCTAAAAGAGGGACAAAATGTGCCATTGCTGCTTGTCTGGGGGCAAGCAAATATTTGGGCTTCCTGCCCTAATCCCTAATCCAGTTCTGGGCAAACAGAAGGAGTTAGGGACTCCTATTCCTCCTCACAGTGGATTTAAACGTAGCCAAATTAATCTAATTGAAGTTCCCAGCTGTAGCACCTATTGTTAAAGCTGCCTTGTAATTTTCATTACAGCCACATTTTCAGCTTGTTTTAACTCCCATCAGAGTCACTGCTTGGGCTGAAATCTTCCATGCTGAGGGTCAGCTTCAGGCAAAATATTTTACTGGATGAGGCAGAGAGAAAAGATGAGAAATTAGGAAATGTGCTTATTCCAAATGTACAGGAAAACTTCACCTTCCCACCTGCTTGAGCACATTAATTATGGAGGATCAATTAATTAAATACCACCACCGTCTCTCATTTCCATGGGCCCTGTCTCATTCACTGCACAGATATGCACAAGTGCTCCCTTGACCAGAAGATGGGTAGGATTTTGTTTTATTCTCATTGTTCAGTGTGGCTTTTCACTCTTTTTCTTGAGGACCGTTTCCCCGCAGCTCAGCAGACACAATCACTGACTCCCTCGTGGGCTCTGCCACACAGCCACAGCCAGACAAAGGCAAACTGACAGAAATTTGCTCTGTGTTGCAGAGCCTGACCTTAGTAATAAACTCAGTGGAACAACAGATAATTGAGGCAGGCTTGAATGCACGACAGCCAAAAGAGAAATGGCAGTAGATAATTGTATTACTAAAGAATATCCCTCTCTCAATTAACACCCAGGTCCACTTAATGGTTCAATTTTACTCTGAAATAGTTGGTTGCATTAACTAAAAGCGTGTGGGTTTTGCATCCTCTGGCCTCCTCCCTCTTAATATCTTTTTCCTCCCTATAATAAGAATAATTCGGATGGTGACTCTGCAGCTTGTTCTGTTCATGGTGGCCCCTGCAGCAGCCTCTGCTGAATTCAACACGGCAAGATGGAGTGGAAGGAGGGGAAATCACTCCACCTATGCAGTGTAGATTTAAAACCAGACCTGTTTTCAGCTCCTGGGGCTCCAGCCCCTTCCCAGCTCCCTTCCCTGCCCTGGACACGCTCCAGCCCCTCCAGGGCTCTCCTGCAGGGCCCAGAACTGGACACANTATTTTGCTAATGATGGAATTTCTACAATTTCTCCACCTCTCTAGAGGCCCTGGTTTACACCTTTTGGGCTTAGGACAGTCTGGGTGTCCTTGAAAAACAAGCTCAGAGAGGGTTGGTATGTCCATCTTAGCATGAGAGAGCAGAAGTGAACAGGCTACAAGAAACTACTAGGCAGTGCAGGATTTGGAAAATATAGAAGTCAAAACCCAAGGCATCATGGGCTCGTGTCCAGCCACTGGCACAGCACCCCCAGGGCCTTTTCCAGCTTCCCAGCCCCTCTGCCCATCCTGGAGCTCCATGGGGTTGTTGTAACTCAAGTGCAGGACTTTTCCTTGTTATGCTCTGCATATCCTGATTATCTTCCCATCAAATATGTCCCAGGAGAATGCCATGTGCCATCAGGCATCCAGCAATTCACAGCAGAAAAATCACACCAAGGCCCCATCCCTCTCCTTTTCTTCCACAAAACATTTTTCACAGCCTGTGTTCCTGTATTTTACAGGCCCTTGCAGGGTGTTCCTTGCCTATTTGCACTTTGAGCAGACAACTGAGGCCTGGTAAAAAGGACAGCAAAGAGAAGAACAGAATTAGAAGGTTTTTGCAGAGACACCCACCTGCTTTCCTTAAAGGAAGCTCCCCAACAATCCTGGAAAAAAGCAAAACAAACAAAAACTGGCTATAGAAAAGGAAATGTGCAAAGATCTACATCCTTCAGGCACTGGGAGGGGGTGAGGCAGCCCCAGTGGGGTCAAGGGGGAAGAAAGAGGGATCTTCTTTTGCAGAAAGAGCAGTTGAAAGCACAAGTGCTGTGCAGGTCATGCTACAGCTCACCTTCTCAATAAACCCACAGCTTCACATCAGCCAGAAATACAGATTATTCTGTGCTGGAAGAGGGAATTTTTTTCTCCTACTTTCTCTCCTGCTTTTAAGGCCAGAAGAGACCAAAGGTTCTGTGTAACACTTGCAAGGATATTTCATCCAGTTACCCCTGTAGGGAGGTTATTACTTTGCTGATGTATTCCTCCTACACTCCATTTCCAAAGTAAAAGAGAGTGTTTCTGCCTATAAGCGTGTTTGTTTGGTTGGGTTTGACCCCAATTATGTGAGTTGATCTATTAGAAGATATAATTACCTTCCACAGGCAGGGTGGAGTCACCTTACCACCCATGTGAGTGCAACTCC
This sequence comes from Edolisoma coerulescens, assembly GCA_013397115.1. NCBI lineage: Eukaryota > Metazoa > Chordata > Aves > Passeriformes > Campephagidae > Edolisoma > Edolisoma coerulescens. The sequence continues at coordinate 355,798 of VWZW01001437.1, forward strand.
AGGAGCAGTTTCCTACCCTGCTCAAAATAAGCCACTCCTTTCTTGTTTAGGTTTCTTTCAGGCCTCCAAGCCTTGCCAGCCCCGTAATTTCTTCCTCTTTCTCATTCTGATTCCTCTGCAAGCCCAAAAGAAAGTTGCCAGCATTATGAGCAAAGGAGAAACACATCCGAGCACTATCTCGGAGTGAAGGAGACACAAAAAAGCAGCAAACCCCCAGAATAGAAATCCAGCTTTTTTCGCTGAAGTGTTCCTTTTCGTGCCCACATGTACCCACAGCTCCTCATTTTCCCGTGCATCTCATCCTGCCTTGCACCTGTCTCAGCTTTCAAGCCCAGCACTTCACGAGGAAGATGTGCCTGACAGCACATTTGTAAGGGCTGGGGGATAAAGGGGAAGCTTCCTCAGGGTGTCTGCAGGCTGTGTTTTTCCCTCCAGGAGCCTTTCCCTGCTTTGTCATCCCACCACACCTCCCTCCCTGCTCTGTCCTTCTGGCTGAGGGCAATGAGCCATTTCCAGAGGGCAGGGAGGGGGCTCAGGCACGATCTCTGTCTCAGGAAACAAATGGGCAGGATGTGGAATAGATCCCAGGAGAACCCTAATCAAGTCAGTATCAAACAAACCTCCATATGCTGAGGGAACATAACATTAAACTCATTTTGAAGCAGCAACACAGTCCTTCCCTATTAATGCACAATAATAAGGCTCCATCCCAGTGTGGGTTCTGCGGGGTTTTGTTTTCTCCCCCCCTCACCACTGCAATGTTTGAAGCACTTCTTAAAAATCACAAAAGTGGGGAAATTACATTCATGGGTTTCTGCTTCAAATATTTATATGTTTTTAAAAAGTTGGGGGGCGGGGGGGAGGAGGCCTGGGGTGTACATATGTATATGCAAATAAACATCTGGGAACTGATGGAGCCACTGAATGCAGGAAAGTTTGGGCAATCAAAGAGGATACACAAAGATGTGGACACAAAAGGAGAGAATGTCTCTTTCCCAGGAAAAGATAGGAGAAAGGAGAGCAGGCAGCCAGCAGGCAAAGGAGGGAGCTGTGTTATTCAGCAAGCAAAGGGAAGCCTTGTCAGGTCCTTGTTGGCACAAGGAGGAAAGCAAGAGCAAAATAAAACAGGAAAGTATCGAGGCACTGCATTCTGGAGGGGGATTTCACTCCTTCCCAGGACACTGTGCAGGGCAGAGTGCCAGCCCTGGGCAGAGGAACCTTCCCGCCCTTATTCCCTCCTTCCCTGTTTTCCTTCCCTCTTCCCTCCTTCCCTCTCTCAGCCACCAAGTGCTGCCCTGGCCCTGCAGGCCACAGAAATCAAGAGTTCACAGCCCTCCCTCCACCTTTGTAAAGCAGCCAAAAAGCAGCAGCTGCTGAAAGAAAATCACTTTTTATCACAATTCAGAACTCCCCCGACAGCACCAAGTGAGCAACCTTCAGACTTCACCCTAAAAGACATTAAGCATTGGCTGACTCCTACCTCTGGTCACACACAGGGCAGTTTGATTTTGGCTGTTAGGAAAAATTTCTTCATGGAAAGGGAGGTCAAGTATGGGGACTGGTGGCCCAGGGAAGTGGCTGAGTCACCACAGAATCATGGAATGGTTTGGGCTGGAAGGGGCCTTCTGGATCATCTAAACTGGATTGTTTTGTCAGCCTGGAGAAGGCTTCAGGGTGACCTCATTGTGGCCTTCCAGGACCTGAAGGGACTCCACAAGAAAGATGGAGAAGGACTATTTACAAGGGCTGGAGGGGCAGGACAAGGGGGAATGGCTTCAAACTGACAGAGAACTGGGTTAAATGGGATATTGGGAAGGAATTGTTCCCTGGGAGGGTGGGCAGGCCCTGGCACAGGGTGCCCAGAGCAGCTGTGGCTGCCCCTGGATCCCTGGCAGTGCCCAAGGCCAGGCTGGACATTGGGGCTTGGAGCAGCCTGGGACAGTGGGAGGTGTCCCTGCCCATGGCAGGGGTGGCACTGGAGGATCCTTCCCACCCAAACCATCTTTAAGGTCCCTTCCAACCCAACCCATTCTGCAATTCTGTGATTTCTCTCCCAGCTGTCCCTCCTCTCCCAGCAGTTTTCCTCACTCCCAGCTGTCTCTCCAGGGCTCCCTGTCCCCTGGCAGTTTGCAGATCCTCCTGCAGCAGGAGACTGGGAAGAGCTGCTTTGTGCCTGTGGTTGCAGAGCTGTGGGAGAGGCACAGCTCCAGCGAGGGGTCATTACAACCCTTTCCTCTGCCCCAGGCTCCCCAGCTGTGCTGAAACACCGCTGTGCACACCAGAGATTTCCCCTAAAAAAGCCCTCAATGGCTGGGAGAGCTCAAACTTAAAAGATGCCTTGCACTGTAGCGTGACTGAAGTTCATTTGTGTTTTTGAAAAGGCTTTTTTGAAAGCTGAGGGGTCTGTTGGAAAGCACAATGGTTTAGGACAGGCTGGGTTTGCTACAAATGAAGGAGGTGCTTCCTTTTATTTGTATTTCCTTCAGGAAGCCCTAAGAGTGGAGTTTCAGGAAGAAAGCAAGCATCTACTTATTTGCTTCACTTTCCTACTCTCAGAATAGTTTTCTTTTACCGTCCTACTTTCTTTGTTTTTTTTTTCTTGTGTGTTTCTGTGAGCCTTTAGTAAGAGCCTGAATGACTTTTGCACGTGATTAAAGGGATTGTAGGGGTTTGATCAGAACTTGAGCCCACCAGAAATTGGAAATTCTACATTAATAACATTAAACACAGGATGTTTCTGAGGCTTGGGTGGATGTACCTAGAATTCATTGGGAGTTTATCCAAATTTCAGGAAACACCAGTGTTCAAACTGTACCTGCTTCTCACTGGAGACCCAAAAATTGACTATCACTCACCAAATGCATCACTGAAGGTCATGATCAGATGAGGAAACTCATTTAGGAGATTATTTAGGAGTTTTTATTTGCCATCCAGAGGGTTGTGGACAAGCTCAGGAGTGGGGCCATGCAAACCTCCTGAGGTTTGAGCTCAACAAGTCCAAGTGCTGTTGCAATAGGACAAGGAGTAATGGGTTTAAACTAAAAGAGACCAGATTTAGATTAGATATAAGGCAGAATTTTTTTTACAATGAGGGTGGTGAGGCCCTGCCACAGTTTTCCCAGAGAAGCTGTGGCTGTCCCATCCCTGGAAGTGTCCAAGGCCACACTGGATATGGTTCTGAGCAATCTGGTCTAGTGGAAGTTGATCTTTAAGGGTCCCTTCTAACCCAATCTATTCTGTTTTTATGATTTATACCTGGAGTATGAAATTGGAATTCAAAACTCAAGGCTAGTTCTATGGTTGCTGGTTAATATTATATCTTTTTAATTCCTTCCACGAATTGCAGAGTACAGTCTTGTCTGCCTTAGGTCTCAACAGCACTGGAATTCTATGTACAAATGGGGCAGTGAGCTGAAATTACCTTCAGGTCAATCTTGGGTGGGGACCTGTGGAGGATTTTTATTTTGCTTTGCAAACACAGCAGGGTAACCATGGCTGATGAGGTTTATTTAAATAATAGGTTGTCAAGAAAGGAAAAGAAATCAGAACAGTTTGGGTTGGAAAGGACCTTCAAAGATCTCATAGCCCCATGGACAGGGACATCTCTCACCAGACCAGGTTGCTCAGAGCCACCCTGACCTTCAACACCTCCAGTGATGGGAGTGTTCTCCTCTGGGCCACCTCTCCCTTGGAGTCTAAACAGGAAAGATGGATCCAGTTTTGGCCTTGGGCAACTGGAGGCAGAATCCAAACTGGTGTCCAACACAGAAGTTTGCAACAGGAGCTCTGGCCTCTTTTCACTTGCTCTTCTCCAAGTGGGAAATGTCTGGATAAGGAGCTGGGGGAGGGGAGAGCTTCACACATTCTCCATGAGCCTGTGGAGTGCAGACAGAGCCACAGTCACATCACCATATGTTAATGCATTTACTGAGGGCTGCTTTTTAATAATTTTCCATTGCAGCAAGCAAAGATCTCATTTGGCTGTGAGCTGCATTGTGCCAGCACGGGATATTAGTGCGTGTTAGATCAAAATCAATGCTGTCACTGAAGTATCCATTCCTTTCATTGCTCTAAATAGCATTTTGTCCTAATACATTGACTCACTGCAGCAGCAGCAATAAAAATCAGTAAATACTTCTGGCTTATTTCAGGGTATAAACAACCTTTAATCCATCCCCCCCTCCACAGAAGGGTAGGACCAAACAGAACAAATTGGGATAGGCTTTATTTAGCACAAATGCTATATTTTCCCTCAAAGCAAACAAAAGGGGCTATTTTGGGGAGGGAAAACTGAGCAGGACTAGGGGAGATGGAAGAGGGAGCACAGCACAGTGGGATGGTGCCAAGAGAGAACAGGTCAACCTGCCTGAGTATTGTCACCAGGGAGGTGACAGGTTCCTGCAGTGACTGGATTGAGAGAGTGGATGTGACAGAGGGGGAGCAGCAGTGCCCCAGCTGGAGCAAAGAGGCTGATTTGTACTTCTGGTGTCACACAACAGCATAAATTTTCTGCTTTAGATCATGTCTAATGTGCTGCGCACGCTGCAGTTGTCTGAGTAGCCTCAACAGCAAATTGGACTGACAAGAGCATCTGTTGCCAAAAAACTTCTGGGATTCTGTAAAGCTCCCGGTCTTTGCCAAGGCAACTTCTCCTTGTGTCCACTGAACAGATTGCAGCCAGTCCCAGAGCCCTGGGGACAGCAGATCATGAGAGCAGAGCGTGCCCCCGTGGATCAAAGAGAGCAGAGGCGCCCTGGCTGGGCCCAGAACGCTGAGTGACTCACAGATCAAAGGCTGCTCGGTGCTTAATAGTCACATTAGTGCCTTCTTAAATCAGAGGTAACCCAGAAAAACCTCAGCTCCCTCACTGATCACTCTGCTCATCCCAGAAAATCTCTTCCTCCAGGCCCTTGCTCCCCAGCGGTTTGGTTATGATGTAGGGCACAACAGCTGGAGGTTCCTGGGTGGGAGATGATGTTCCAGGCACTGCTGAGCCTCGTGCAGACCTTGGCTGTTCCTCACAGCTCTGGTACAACGTGGTGTCTCTCATGTGAGAAGCCCAAACAGCTCGGTGGGAGGAACAGCTTGGGTAAATGGGAGAGGGGAAAGGCACAGGCACAGGAAAGCTGCGGAAACATTTTGCACTTCTCTCAATCCAGCATGTGTCTTGCTCCTCCTCGCTTCCAGGATTCCTCCTCAGGCTCCCAGAGTCCAGAGAGGTTCAAAACTTCAGGGCTTTCTGCAGAGTTTGCACAAAATCTTTATCCCACCCTATATTTCCTCTGGTAGCTTCATGCTCCAAATAAATGAGGAGAGTTCAAGGAAGGTCCTACATCCCATTAAGTCCCTATATTTTATGTTGTTTTCACACACAGGGAAGCAGGGGACAGGCACCCTGGGAAGTCAAACCTGCTGGAATGGTTCTGACCAAAAAACCTCTTGAAAAGTGTTTTTCTTTGCAAGCCAAAATATTTAGCAAGGTGATTTCCAGTTTCAGGAAAAGCAGCACTGGGAAGGGGTTTCTAAGGTAGGATCTCATGTCAGAGGGACTGAAGAAGGGAAGCCAGCTTGAAATATCTGATCCTGACAAGACAAAAAGGGATGTTTTCCACAGGGGATGTTTTGCAAAAGCATTTCTAAGGATTTGGTTTCCCTGCAGCACAGAATTAAAACTTCACGACCTCACAAAAAGCACAGAGGCTGCCATAAAACACAAATTATTCCCCAGCCAGCTTTACCTGCAAGTCTTCAAACAGCCACGGGTCAAAGTTTAGGTTGGGAAGGAAGCAGAAAAGTCAGGAAGTGTCCTGCAGGTTGGGATTCCATAGGATGGATGCGGGCAGGTTGTGGGTGAGCAGCTACAAACCCCAACTAACACTAGAGCTGGGACCAAGAAATCGTTTCCGTGTTGGAAAGATGGGCACAGAGCTGAAACAAGAGCTTCAGACTTTTTCAGTGTTTATTTATTTATTGATTGATTTTAACTCTCACTTTCTTGGAGGTTTTTTGGGGGGCGTTTTGCTTGGTTTCTTAAACCTTGTCAGCTGTACCTGATTTCCAAGTTCCCCAAGGACAGCAGGTAAAATTACTCAGGAAATTACTTGCAAGGGAGGTTTGCAACAAAGAAATATGCATTCAGGAGGAATTTCTTCCTGGAAAGGGTGGTCAGGCCTTGGAAGGGGCTGCCCAGGGAGGTTTGGAGTGCCCATCCCTGGAGGTGTCCAAGGAGTGCCTGGAGGTGGCACTCAGTGCTCTGGGCTGGGGACAAGGTGGGCATCGGGCACAGCTTGGCCTCACTGGGCTGGGAGGGCTTTTCCAGCCTCAGGGATCCTGGGATTTGATTTTAGATCTGTATTGGTTAAGGTACTTCAGGTTTCCATGGAATCTGTGGTTCCCAGCTTTGTTAATTTATGGCTTTGGAAACAACCAGCTTAATTTAAAAGTGTATCTTGATCTCAGCACTGTTGCACCTGCCTGCCAAGCTCCAGTGCAGGATAAAACACAGCATAAAGAAGTTTTCTTGGTTTTTTTAGGCAACTGGGGAGAAAAAACAAAAAAATGTGTGATTCAAAGCACTTTCTAGATTAGCAATTTCCAAGTGCTGTTACCGTGTTTTTATAATGAGCCCACACTCAAATTTAAGGATACATTTTGGTGGTGCTGGAGGGCCATTAAACACCTCCTGTTTCAGCTGCAAGCCAGCCATGCTTAGAGACAAAACCTTGCAAAGCTTTCCTACTCATTTTTGTAATCACCCACCTAAGGCAGGTTACAGAACAAATGAAAATTAAGGTCTAGATGGGGACAGCAGGCACGAATATATTCAGATTTCTATGACTCAGCCCAGACTGGGAGCCTGAGCAGGAAGGGAAAGAAAGGAAAATATTCCTGAAAAGGAATTTTCAGTGTCCTGCCCACAGGTCTTCCGAACACTATCAGGGTTTTTCACTTTCTAGAAGCACCCATTATGTGAGAATCTCAAAACAAAAGGGGTATTTCTTCTCTGTCGTGACTGTAGACCAAATTTCAGGTTCAAAACCCTAAATGAAATGAGTTTTTTCTTTTAAACTTTACCAAAGTGAAAAATTACATTGGTGTTTGTCCAGTGTATAGAACAGACTCAACTAAACCATTAACAGAAAGAAAATATGTTTAGAAATCAGTACTAACTGAGCAAATCAACTTCATTTCTTTGGTCTTTCTAATTTGTGTCCCTCTAAGTTTTCAGATTTTGATGTGCTAGGAAAACAAAAGTTAAGGTGCTTTGATGAAGTTCTGCAGCCAAAAGGTGATTTTTGAATTAAGTTTATACCTTTCTATATCTTCCCAAGATTAGGAAGCACAAAGGGTGACTGAGCACTGAATAATCCAGCCAGCACTGAATTGTGCAAGATTTTCCTAATCACTGGCTACCACCAGTTAATGGCTGGTTTGTTGGGCCTTTTAATAGCCTGGGAGCAGCAGCTTCTGGTAACATTTTAGTAGGATTGGGGTTTTTCCTAAATAGCATCCTGAGGCTGAAGATTGTTAAAGGTAAAATAAATAATTCTTTAAATAAAAAGGATCAGCTGACATTTGTCAGGACAGGCTTCACCAAGAGGCAAAAGATTTGAACATCCCTGTCAGGAAAGCTGGGCTGGATGAGCTGGACTGGATGTGGGAGAGTATTCCCAAAACATTCCCATTGTTTTGAGTTTTACAGCTTTGTCCCACAGGTTTTAATGATGGCAAATCAGGTGTAATTATATTAGAATTAATTGTTTATTATGGAAAATAGTTAGACAAAAGGAACTCCATCAGAATTATTTAGTACACAGCATAAAAGCTAAATCTGCTATTACAAGACAGAATAGTGCAATCAAAGCAATATTTAAAAAAATAAGACTTAAGGTAGCAAAAAGAAATAATTATTAAGTAAATTATTTGGGAAGAACTTTAATTCCTTGCTGAATAAAAACCACCTCACAGGACAGATCATCTCCTGCTCAGCTGCACCTTCATTTTCCATTTATCAGCTCCACAAATGGGGAAAGAGCCCAAGAGATCTGACAGAAAAGGGATTCTTGGAAGGGCAGAGTGGAAAACATAGAGATGGAATAGAAATTGTCTTCCTGAAAAGTTCCTGCACAAAACCTTCAGATTGTCCTTCTTGGTGCTGAAGTTTTAACTTCATCCTGAGAAAACAAGATATAACGATGGTATTGATTTCCACCATTTTTGTAACAAACCCTGTGCTACGAAGCCCTAAAATTTAGAAGGAGCTCTAAAAAAATGCAGAGAAAAATGACAGAACATCAAAATTGCATTTTACATTCAGAGACATCCCAGAGCAACCGGGAAATCAAGTGTATTCCCGTTTTATTTGAGACAGAAAAGTTTTTGAGGACGAAAAGCCTAGAGAAAAGAAATAAAAACCAAACCCTGACACACGGCCTAAGTCTCCTTTGCTGCTTCATTCCACTGCAACTGGAATTGTTATTATTTCCCACATCTATTAAACTCTACTTATGCTTTTGCCCTTTTTAAATTCCCTCATTTATAACAATAGATTCTCTCCTTTTCCAAAGCCTTTTTTTTTCCATTCCAAAGGATTGTCATCCATCCACCACTTCATCCAGAGCAGGAACTATGAAGTGTAAGCAAATGCTAATTATACCCCTTGTCAACAGAGGGATCATCACACTCCTTTCATACTGATGTTTGCAAGGGTCAGGAGAAAAATTAAATGCTTGCAATCCTCTGAATGTCCTTTTCCATAGGAGAAGTTTATTTGGAATTTGCAGCTAGCAAGAAGTGGATTTATTAAAGCTAAATATCAGCATGGCCATAAAAAATGAGGGAATAGGTTGCATTTATGCAATTTTTAAAAATTGGTCAGGATGTTACAGATCCCAATCTGGAAGATGCACCCCAAGAGTTCCATTCTGAAAAAAACTTTTAAACTGGAGCAAAGGCAACTGAAACAGCTCCTGAGGAGCACCACTGCAACAGGAAAAACCTTGGGGGTTCTGGGAACAGTGATGGACTTAGGAGAGCCAGAAATGGGATCTTTTTACCTGTCTCCGTAGTAGGAAGAGGATTTGTAATTTCTGAATGTTGTAAATGTGTAATCTCTTTAGAATATCAGAATATTTACACCAAAAGAAGGTTATCTTTCCTCAGTCAGATTTCCCTTTGGTTTTCCACCATGGAACTAGTTGGATGTTTCTTCTCAGTCTTTGGAGAGAGACAAAATCATCCAGTCCCACCCCAGCAGCACCAGCATCACCCCAAACCCTGTCCCCAAGGGCCACATCCAGGCTCCTCCTGAACACTCCCACAGACAGTGACTCCACCACTCCCTGGGCAGCTCATCCCAAGGCCTCACCACTCTTCCAGGGAAAAATTGTTTCCAGTCTCCAATCTGACCCTCCCCTGGTGCAGTTTGAGGCCATTTCCTCTCATCCTTTCACTGCCCCCTCCTGCAGAGCCACAAGGTCCCCCCTGAGCCTCCTTTGCTCCAGGCTGAGCCCCTTTCCCAGCTCCCTCAGTGGAAAATTGTCTGCCCTGAGTCTCCCCACCATGGGACTCCCCTGTATGCAAGCACTTGGTGGAGCAGCTTCCTGCATCTCCTCCCTGGCAGCTCTCTCTGCTTGGAATCAGCAGGCACAGAGAGCCCAGGAATTCTCACCAGCACCCCAATACCTCCCCAGCAGGGAGCTTGGCACAGCCTGAGCTGTAGGAAATTGGAAGGGGCTGCCTAGGGAGGTTTGGAGTCCCCACCCCTGGAGGTGTCCAAGGAAGGTCTGGAGGTGGCACTCAGTGCTCTGGGCTGGGGACAAGGTGGGCATCGGGCACAGGTTGCACTCCATGGTCTTGGAAATCTTTTCCAACCTCAATGATTCTGTGATTCTATTAAATAATCTGGCCTGGAGTTTACTGCATTACAGAGACAGCTTTTACTTTTTTTTCTCTGATCCTCTCTGAGCCCTCTGTGAAAGCACCAGGCCACTTCAGCAATGGCCACTTGGACAAAAGCATCAACTCCAGTGAGCAGGGACAGGAGCCAGGGAGCGGCTGGAGCTGGGCCAGGGCAGGCTCAGGCTGGAGATCAGGGAAAGGTTCTTCCCCCAGAGGGTGCTGGGCACTGCCCAGGCTCCCCAGGGAATGGGCACGGCCCCGAGGCTGCCAGAGCTCCAGGAGCGTTTGGGCAGCGCTGCCAGGGATGCCCAGGCTGGGATTGTTGGGGGGTCTGGGCAGGGCCTGGGGTGGGACTGGATCATCCCTGTGAGTCTCTCCCAACTCAGGACAGTCTATGATTCTACACAGGTTGCCGAGAATCCAAAGTCTCCAGGGCAAGCTCATCCTGTGCTTTTGGATCTGACAAGTTGAGCACTTGACCAAGTCAAACTGGATATGAAGCCAATACTGGGCCCAGCACTGAGTACCTTGCTAGGCCAGAGATGCCATGGACAGAATTCCAGTCCCCTGTTTGTCCACAGGTCCTGGCTTTTCATAGGAAAACAGAGTGTAGGTGGGCACTCCTATGGATACAGGCTGGTTCTCCAGCTCCAAGTCACTTGACCAGAGGCCAACAGTTTCATTTTATTTTAAGTAGGAAGAGAACGCAACAGAAGGACTGAAAGCAGTGACAGCTTTATGAGGAGGTGGAGAAGAACAAATGCTGGGAGTCTTTTTAATCAAAAGGTCAAAAAGGTCTTTTAAAATTGCTGGATCTGATGCATGGCATAGTATGGCCCTGAAATGTCACTCTGCCACTCCTGACTAAGCCATAACTTCCCTTCGACTAAATTCCAGGCCAGCTTTATTTGCATTAATGCTCCTGGGATAACACCACGGAAGAATTAATGTGCTCAGCCTGCCAAAGAGAGGGAGAATTTCGTGAACAACACTGAACACTGTTTTTCCCCTACCAATGTGGAGAGAATATAATATATTTCTGCCTCTTACAAACACACCAGTGCACCCAGCTGCAGGTTTTAGCTCCTGTTTTTAATTTTGTCTGGACCCAATAACACCAGCACACTCAAACTGGACTGAGAGGATGAGCAGGGTGAGTGAGGAATTGATTGATTAATTCACTGATTCCACGGGGAAGCTTTGCCAGACACAAGTCGTACTAATGCTAAACAAAAAAGGAAATAATCAAGGTAATTGCAGGAGAAAGAAGGTGAAAGCCAGCGAGTCAGGCAATTTGTTAAAGTGATCACAGAAGAAAAGCAAGAAGTTTCCCATTTAGCCACAGCATCCCTGCAATAGGAGCTTGTACTTCATTTCCATGTGAATGGCACTGAGGTCAGATTGCCTGCTCGGGTCAGCGCTGAAATCAGTTGTAACTGAGGGACATTTATCACATCAGCTGTTATTCATGGCTGATGGAGACGTTGCTCTGTGTGAGAAGACAGAGAAAATAAACTCGTTAACAGAGGGAAGGTGTCGTGCCCTGGGGGCAGATGTGTGGCAGGTCAGGCCATCAGCTCCTTGTGTGGATCAAACCCAGATTTCAGATCAACTTACAAACACGGTTGAAGCTTCTTTGGTACCCACACAAATAACACCCAGAGTGGGTTGTTACACTTTTCCTTTCTCTTTATCTGTGGTGTCCTGGGGTGCATTGGGAAGGACATTCCCAGCAGGGCAGGGAGGGACCCTGCCCCTCTGCCCAGCCCTGGGGGGCACCTCTGGGGTGCCGTGCCCAGCTCTGGCTCCTCAGCCCAGCAGGGCCAGGGAGCTCCTGGAGCGGGGCCAGCGGAGGCTGCGGGGCTGAGGAAGGGCCTGGAGCATCTCCGTGCCCGGGACAGGCTGAGGGAGCCGGGGCTGCTCAGCCTGGAGAGGAGCCCCAGCTGAGAGGGGCCCTCAGCCCTGGCTGTCCCTGTGTGTCCCTGGCTGTCCCTGGGTGTCCCTGGGTGTCCCTGTCCATCCCTGTCCATCCCTGTCTGTCCCTGGGTGTCCCTGGCTGCAGGGAGGGCTCCGAGCAGGGCCCGGGCTCTGCTCCGGGGCCCAGCAATGGCCCCAGAGGAACGGGCAGGGCCTGAGCCCAGCAATTCCCTGCACAGGAGGCACAACTTCTGCCCTGGGCAGGGCCCAGCCCTGAACAGAGCCCAGAGAGGCTGTGGAGTCTCTTCCCTGGGGATATTCCAGAGCCACCTGGACACAGTCCTGCACCCTGTGCTCTGGGATGGCCCTGCTGGAGCAGGGAGGTGGCACCAGTGACCCACTGGGGTCCCTTCCAGCCTGACCCACCCTGTGACTCTGAAGGTCTGTAAGTGACTCTCTCTTTTAGAGGTGATCTCTGAGACCCTGGAAGGCCTAGGTGCTCGTCCAGCAGGAGTTCTCTTTGTTCCCGATCTCCAGTTTATCAAAGCTCAAAGAACCTTGTTGGGGATGCTCTGCTGTAGCTCTCTTTAGAGTCCCTGTACATGGAGAAGAATGAGAAATGTGAGGAGCCCAGTATCTCTTGTTACACAACAATCCACAGAAAGTTCTTAGCCATTATCTTTTTTATACCAACACTAGCAGAGGTGTAAAGAGAGTGAAAAACCTCTCTATCCAGGCCACCTTCCCAGTGCTGTGAATGTGAGCAGGTAAATCCTACTCACTCCCTCCAACCCTCTCCACTGACGGAGGCTGTGATTATATAAAACAGTTCTTCCTCCACTTCACTTTGGTGCTGCTGATCATTTCAGCTTCCAACAAAAATCCTGATTTACAAACTCACTACCTTCTTAGGCTCTGGATGAAAACAGTAGGTCCGGGGCTGTGTCCAGCAGCCAGAGGGAAATGTTTGTTCTGCTGCTGCTCCCTGTTGCTGGCTCGAGGAAGCATCAGATGCAGCTTCATGTACAGTACAAAATACCAGTCTCACAAGCTGGAGGAGGAGTAACAGCCCCAAAATAAAGGCTTTAGTCACCATTTCAGAGCTCAGTATCCAATGGAAAAAAATTGTGTTTGTATACAGAAGAAAAAAAAAGAAAAAAGAGATGTTTCTGTGCATCTCCCCCACTCCTCCTGAATGCACATTCCTTGTTTTGTGTTCCACACACCTCAGGTCCTCACTATTCATTTCACACATGACTCCCACATCTTCTGTGTAGATGGAAATAAATATCCATTTGTTAACACAAAGGAGATCCATTTCGGGATACATGGAGGTGTGAAAGTCAGAAACAAGGCTGAAAACTTCATCCAGGCCTTTTGAAAATCATAATAATGATCACAGAACCGTCAAGAGACCTTCAGATCATCCAGTCCCACCCTCACCCCAAGGGCCACATCCAGACTCCTCCTGAACACTCCCACAGACCGTGACTCCACCACTCCCTGGGCAGCTCATTCCAAGGCCTCACCACTCTTCCAGGGAAATTTTTTTTTATAATCTCCAATCTGCCCCTCCCCTGGTGCAATTTAAAGCCATTTCCTCTCGCCCTTTCTCTTGGGACACAGCAGAAGAGAACAACCCCCCCTCACTCCAACTTCCCAAAGTGACAATCCAGCTATAAACTGGAAGATTTCCCACTTTTCTCCACACAGGCTGTGTCCAGGTGACTCTCAGCCACACTGACCCTTCCATTTTGATACTGCAAAGGGCTTATTTTCTAAAGCTTCTCCTTTAGTGTGACTCCAGATGTGCCTGAAAGTTACCCTGTGACTGAGACTATGAGGAAATTCAACAGAAAATGGTTTATTTACTGAACATAATATTCTAGCTTAAAATCTGTATAATTTCATCAAACTAGGTAAATATTTTTCAACTAAACAGCACCTTTTCTAAGGAGGAAAATATAGATATTATATACTGAAATAGTGTTATATTGGTGAGTTAATTAATAAAGAAATTCAGGTGATATTCCCAAGAGAGTCAGTGAGAGTAAAGACCCTTCCTACCCCTCCTTAACTCTTCCTCACTCCCATCAAGTATAAAGGACAGCCCAAGTTCAGTTCCTCTCTTTGCTTTGCTCCAAAGGTAAATCCAAGACTTCTCACTCCAAGTCTGTCTTGCATAAAAAGGGGAAAATGTTTTATACACGGCCTTTACTCCTCCCTTTGTCATGTTTTCTGAGCACTGGGTTATAAACCTCAACAGTTATTATTTATAGGCAGTAGAATTTGTTGGATCTTATTTTTAATTGCCAGATATCCTGAAAAAAAAATCCCATCTGCATCAATCTGAGGACATTTTCCATTTTTCTGCTCAAGCACTGATCTGAAAGCCAGTTGTTTACAAAACCATGGTGTGAGGCAAATTAGGATGTCTGAAAAGAACTGATCAGAATGCTCTGGTAGAACTGCTTGGAAATTTTGATTTTTGCCAATAAGTCCTTTGTGTCCATCTTGTTCATTGGTGGCTAATTACCACCTTTGCAGACAATCTACATGGTTAGATCTCCTTGGAAACTAGCAGGGCTAGGAAAAAAAAAATGTAAGACTCTATATTTGAACTCAGAAATTGTTTTTTTAGCACTGAATTAGGGCCAAATCATCTCTGATGTCAACTGATCACAGTATTTACATGAACAACATTCTCTCAGAAGAGAGGCAAAATATCTTTCTTAGCATCTGTCCACTTCTTATGGACCCCCTGTGAGCCCCAGAGAATGTGTCCATGGCTACAAAAAGAGAAATATCTGTGTTGGACAGCTGGAAAAATATAAAAAAATATAAAAAATGCTCTCCCATGCCTGGGGATCCATTTCCCACTTATTCCTGTGTAACCTGGCATTAGAGCCCCTGGAGGGTCTAACCCTGTCTGTTCAAAGACCTTTTCTATGCTTTAAGCCAAATGAGGGCAGGTTTGGATGGGATCTTGGGAAGGAATTGTTCCCTGGGAGGGTGGGCAGGCCCTGGCACAGGGTGCCCAGAGCAGCTGTGGCTGCCCCTGGATCCCTGGCAGTGCCCAAGGCCAGGTTGGACATTGGGGCTTGGAGCAGCCTGGGACAGTGGAAGGTGTCCCTGCCCATGGCAGGGGTGGCACTGCATGATATTTAAGGTCCTTTCCAATCTGGCCATTCTATGATTCAGTAGGTTTGCCAAACTTTCAGGTTCCCTGATATTATCCAAATCCACAGCCTCCCAGGGGCAATAAGCTTCGGAAGCCACGACCTGCTGTTAAAGGAAAACTTACTTGTTTTAAAACCAAAGAAATTCAGCTGTTTTAAAACCAAATTCATTGTGTGAGATCCATGGGATTTTCCAGTCTCCACCTCCATGCCAACCCTTTTGGCCTTCACCCTCTTTAGGCTGAATATTCCAGGCTTTCCTTAACATCTGTTTGATGGCCTGTTCCACTATCCCAGGTTGCTCCAAGCCCTGTCCAGCCTGGCCTGGAAAACTTCATCCTGGACAAAGAGAAGGAAGTTACAGCCCAAAGATAAGAGGCTGTTTTGCCACCAGATTTAAAAGGAATCAAACAGAAATATTCTCCATAACACCACAAAAAACTATCTCACCCTATGAACACACTCAGACAAGGCTGGATCCTGCAAATTCTTCCTGTCATCCCTCAAATACAAATACAGTCCCTTCTCTCCGCTGCTGTAGGGCCTCCTTCCTTATTCCTTCCTCCTTCCTCCTTTTTCCTTCCTCCTTCCTCCTTCTTCCTTCTTCCTTCCTCCTTTCTCCTTCCTCCTTCCTCTTTTCTCCTTCCTCCTTCTTCCTTCCTTCTTCCTCCTTCTCCCTTCCTCTTTTTTCCTTCCTCACCAGCGGCTTCCTTGCACTTTCTCCTTCTCCCTGCTAAAACACACACATGCCAGTCCCAAAGATTTCACTTCACTTCCCACATCTTGGACATTCCAGCATCTTCATTTCTTTCCCACACATCCACGGCTTCGGATGCTTCAGTGCACACCAGGATAGCACAGCGAGACCTCCAGGGAAGGCACTTTAAAGCTTCTGCCATGTCACTAAAAATGAATCCAGGTGCATTTCTGCCATGGAATGTACTCTGATCTGGAAGACCTCACTTCCAACTTGTCCATATTGAGAAAGTCTGAGTGTCTGCAAAGCCACCAGTCCCACTTTTAGTTCATCCAGGTGGGCTCTCATGGTGCTTGGGCACCAGGGAGGGCAGGAAAAGCCCCATCAGTCCCTTCAGGTTGGACACCAGGAGGAATTTCACCATGGAAAGGGTGGTCAGGCCTTGGCAGGGGCTGCCCAGGGAGGTTGGGAGTCCCCATCCCTGGAGGTGTCCAAGGAAGGCCTGGAGGTGGCACTCAGTGCTCTGGGCAGGGCGACAAGGTGGGCATTGGGCACAGCTTGGATTCCATGCCCTTGGAAGTCTTTTCCAATTTCAGAGATTCTAGGATTCTATGATCATTCCTGGCAAAGCATTTCCCTTGTGCCACTGGCCTCCACCTCATGGATGGGCCTTTGAGTTATCAAAAAATGGTCTAGTGAGTAATCTTTAAAAAGAAGAAAACCAGAAACCTTCCCAACACGCAGCCTAATTTGTTTGCAAATGTTCAAGCCTTATTTCATGCACTGAAAACTGCTCTGAAGCAGCCAATGTCTATTTTTACCACCTCAGATCTCCATTTAATTTTGGGTTTGGATGCACAACAAGCGTGTTCTCGTTACCAGTCTATTCATTTATCAAAAGCTCCCCTCCATGGGCTCAATCCTTTTGTTTACTGTTTTCTCTTTAAAAGGTCAGCTCCTTTATCAAGTATTTCTTTAAATGAGCCTGTACCTGTCTAAAAAAGACATGAAATTCACATTTTAGTGCAGCACATTCCTTGTCTCCTGGAGCAGCTCTAACGAGACCAATCTGTATTCCTGCTGTCCATGGCCACATCCCTGAAAGGCAGTTCACTCATTTCACTTTCCCTACACATCTCAGGAGAGGTGGAAAAAGCAGAAACGCCCCTTTTTCTCTCAAGATATCTGAAGGCTACGAAAGCTTTGAATTATTTGTGCTCCTGCTGAGCTTCACCAGCTCCTGTAAGGATGGATGGGCTTTGCAGGCTGAATGTACCATCGAAAATCTCAGTTATTTAAAAAAAATAACACCAGTGCAGCCTGTTCTGGCGAGATCCATCCATAGAAATAAAACATAATTCCACAATATCACTTCATTTTCATATTAAACTCTCCATTCAGCCACCCAGAATCAAAGGCCATCAAGATTCCTTCAGATATTTGCAAGAAATTGGATGCTGTGATCCGGGGTAACGGGAGAGTCCAGCACTGCCAAGTCTTTCCACTTTTTCCAAAAGGTTCCAGTTAGCCCTCAAAGGACCTTATTTTTAGAGAGGAAACTGGTGACTCATGCATGGAAAAATCCCGGGGAATGATGGATTATTTTTAGTCAGATTAGAAAAACCTATAGGAAAAATCAAGGGCAATCAAAAAGTCTTTTTTATACTTTTTAGCAAAGTAAGGAAAACAAGCAGGAAACCCCTACTTCACCCAAAACAGGGATTACAGAGTTTTTTCAGATAATACCTCCACTTTGAGTTTATTTAATCCTTCCGAAAAACTCTGTTTCCTAAAGTTGGGTAAAATATTACTGTGAAAAAGAAGGGTGAATCTGAATTATGAAACTGTTGTTAAAAGTACCAAAACTTCAGCATTTCACAGACAAAACAAAACCTTTTTGAAAGGCTGAAATTAAATGTATTTTCCTTTGTAAAATATTTTGGAAAATGCTGTTGGTCAAATCAAATCCAATTTACAAAAAATATTTCTGTGCTTCTAAAGCTTTTTTTTCTCACTACTTATATCCCTATAGAAAAGGATAATGGCAATTAGAGCAATTATAGCAATTTCACAGCAACTCCTTTGAGATTTTTTCAAACAAATTTATAGACCTATTTACTTTATTATGTAGCTTAAGTGAACTAGCACAGTAAATGCTAATTTAGACAGCACCGAATTGCTTACTTCAAGATAAAATGTTGCTGTTTGTTAACATGGAAAGATTTTTCTTGTGGTTTTAACTTATATTTCTACTCCTGTTGGGTCTGCCATTGTCCTTGCCTGAATACATCTTTGAACAACTTCTTGGGTGTAAAATGGGTATAAAATCCTGGGGAGCTGATGCTCATTGCAGAGAAAAATATGAGGTTTTTCATTCAGATTAAACAAAAGTCAGCAAAAATTTGGATTGAAACCAAACATATGTTTACTCGACCTTTTACTTAAAAATAAAAAGCACGAGTTGAGTCAGTTTTATTTTCTTGCACTCCAATTGTTTTGTGCACAAACCCACAAAGCCTGACCTAAACGAGGCTGTTGTTGAAGGTGGAAGTCCCTGCATGGAAAATGAGAATCAGGCAATGCAGCTTGGAAAATCCAAGCACACAAAGCAGGAGCAGGGGTTTCTCCTTTAGAAGAGACTTCACAGGGACATGGAGTGGAATAGTGAGTTGAAAAAATATTTGACTGGAGCTTTGGGAGCAGCAGCATTCATGGAAAAAGAGAAACATTTCTTGTAGCTCGCTCTTACAGAGATGGATTTCTTGGCGTCCAGTGGTGTGGTTAACTCAGCCTGCTTTCCTGACATTGGTAGGAATTTAGTATTTCTGAGGGCTCCAAAATCTCACTGACGATCTGAAAGAGATCTAAAAGCCTAAATACCAACCACAGTTTCAAAAGTGATTCAGAGGAGGCCAGACAGGGTGATGGATAAGGCTCATTTCCTCAGGAAACATTGCTGAAGTACCATTCTGAACTTACCATTTCCAGGTTATCAAAACAGCACAGCCTGAAACAAAACATTGACCTAGCTGAAATTATGGAGGTTTTAAAAAATTTCTTTTTTCTAAATGTCACTTCCAGCCTGATTTCTCAGTTCTTTTTTTTTTCCTTCAGTCTATAAACTCCACAAAAGAGGAAATCATCAGCAAGAAACCAGGTCTTTGTATTTCACTGTGACTTCTTTTTGGCAGGGAAAAGGGATGAAGGCAGTGATGGCCTAATTATTTAGCTTAAAGAAAGCAGCCAAAATCCCAGTATCACCTGCAAAAATGGAGAAGGAGAAGCATAGAAAGAACATGAGAGCTGTTGAGATAAACTAATTGTAAGAGGGGTAATTCCCTGGCCCCTGAGATGTTGCTACTTGCACAGCAACATTTGGATGCCAGAGTTTGGTTTTGTATCTTAGGCCACCTCAACCAACAGAAAACTGTGAACATCCACCGAATCACCACCAGGAGGGACAGGAGCAGCCACAGAAATGTTGTTTTCCCAGCACTTATGTGAAATATTTCAGTAATTTTTCCTCTCCAATGTGTAAAAATGCTACATTAAAATCCTGCCTGATTTTTGTAAAGGAAGAGCATCCTGCTCACATGAAATAGAAGCAAAAGCCATCAAAATCCTCCTTTGACTGCAGGGAAGTTGTCAAGAAAGAAATCTCCATTACCAGGTTAAAAAAAATAATTATAATTTCTGCCTGCTGCAATTTTTCCAGCCTTTTCAACCCCTTCTTTAGCTTTGTGCAACAGTAATAGCAGCAAGAAAACCAATATGCTTGGGCAATGTCTGTGACCTGGGGGCAGCCAGTTTGGATGGAAACTAAGCGAGGAAAAGAATACAATTTCAGGAGGGAAGTTTCTGACATTTTTTTCATTCTTCTTTCAAGAATTGGAGGGCAGGAGGAATCACATATCTGTGCTCCAAAGTTGTTCTGTTCCCTGTTGTCTGTATTTTTTGAAAAAAAAAAAAAAAAAAGACATAGCAACTGACAGTTCTTCATAGCTCAAACACCTCGTCTTTCTTTACCAGTGGGATTTGAGCTGTTCTCCCAAAATTTTGCTGCCCAAGGAAGCTGCAAAATCAGTGTCAAAGAACAGTCAGGAGGGTGTGAATGTTTGCTTTGCATCGTAGCAAACCCACAGCCAACCCAGCCAGCAACCATCCTGGCCTAGGGAAAGGTTATTCAGTGCAAACAATGTTTTGTAGAGCAGAAGTGAACACTCTCAAAGTCATCTCGGATCCTCTACCCTTAAATTGATCAGATCCAAGGTCTTTCCCAACATATAAAGGCTTCTGCCCCTTTTGGTAGGAAAGTGCTGGAAGCTCTTGGCCTTGGTCTGCAGCCTTAGATCATTGCATAAGTTATTGGTTTCACTCGACTGCTTCAGCATCTTGATTGAATCAAGTCCTTCCTTTCTGACCAAAAATATTCCTCTCCATCATTCCTCTGCCTTATATTTATGAGAGTTCATTGATCAAAGCAAAGAAGCTGTCAGAGTGTGTTGGTGCAGCAGTCAAGGTGGTTCCAGCACCTGCCCAAGGAGCTCTATGAATATTCAGGCACAAGGCTGCCTCAAGGTTGTTCAGCAATGCAGGAAAATATTGAATTTGGCTATTCCAAGGACAAAGATTCAAGTGAAAACACCCTGACTTCAGGGAGGGGAGGGAAAAAAGGACAGGAACTGAGTTGGGATAGAAAACAGCAAGGAGAGAGGGGCTGGCTTTTCCTGCCAGCGTGAAAATTGGTGACAACAACTCTTCAGAGAGAGTGCATTTCTCTCCTCTCTGGTGACCTGACTGGACACACAGACTTTGACAAGCTGCCTGCCTTGATTTCCAAACTTTTCCTGTGCTGGAACATGCACCAGCCCCACCAGCAAGCTGACTCCATCTCCAATGTTAAATAAAACCAGGAATTGTACAGTACAGGATGCCCTGCTGCAGAGCACCTGGCCCTGAGTCTCGTGGGGACTTTCTCTTGGGTTTAAGGCATAATTAGTTTATTGACAGTGACTTTTTTCCTCTTCAAATTATCTGGCACAAGGTGAGGTCTGTGTTGCAGACCAGGGTTATGTGTTGCTTTAAGCAGGGGTGGGATGGGAACCTGTGGAGGTGTCTGAGGGAGCAAAGGTGGAACTGTTGGCAGATAAGAGTGAAAAAAAGCCAAATCTGATTCAGTCTCATCCATGCTGCTGAATGGGAGCACATCCTGTCTCCCAAAGCATTCCCAGGTATTTTCTCAGAGCACTAATTGGGCCAAAGCCAAAACAGTCAGTTTGCTAAATTAGCAGTGCAATCACCACTGGACAGGGCAGCCAAACTCCTATTTACACTTCCAGAAACAACCAGGAGAACTACCCGGGTGTCAGAGATATCACAAGTGCAGAATTAAATGAGTCAGACTTATCCATATGAAATATTTGGGTCAGAATTATCTACACAAAATAGCTCAGCTGATCAGCTCATTTTTGTTCCCAGAGTTTTCAGCTGGGAAAATTTTAATGGGGAAAAAAATCTCGAGAATCTCTTGTCACAAAAGTTGGGAATACTTTTTTTCCATGTAATCAGTAAAGAGAATACATGGAGGAATCAGGATTTAACCAGCCCTCATGTAACTTTTCTGGAAGGATGAGCTCAGGTGCAATAAAGAAGCTGCAGAGAAGATGAAGTCCTACTCTTCTCAGAGGTGCAGAGGAAAAAACAAAGAGCAATAGACACAAGCTGCAGGGAAGGGAATTCCAACAGGATGCAAACAAAACAAAAAGAAGTCTCCAGTGTGAGAGAGAAAGTGCTGGGACAGGGCCCAGAGAGGCTGTGGACACTTCCAACCTCGGCCCAGAGCAGGGTAATCCAATTTTCACAGAGTCAGAATCATTGAGGTTGGAAAAGACCTCCAAGACCATCAAATCTAAGCTGTGCCTGATGTCCACCTTGTCACCAGCCCAGAGCACTGCATGCCCCTGAGTGCCATGATCCCAGGCATCCCAGGCATCCCAGGCATCCAGGGATGGGGACTCCAAACCTCCCTGGGCATTCCATGGAAGTTGGTGCTGTGTTGAGCAGGGCATTGGAACCTTTAAAGGTTACTTATGACCCAAAATATTTTCTCATTTTTAAGCATGTTTTGAATTCATTTCTTTATTATTTTCAGCAGTGAAAGCATAGGAACATGTTTTAAAGCTGGTAACAATAAGGTCAATACAGGTCTTTCATGCTTCCTCTCTTTCCTGGTACACCCCCCAGAGAAGAAAAGCTTAGTTCTTAGTAAATCTCTGAAGAAATAGTGCAATAGTACAAAAATTTTGGTATCTGGGCATGTGATGGCAACTGGCAGAAATAATTGGGGTTGAGTAACTGGAAAAAGAAATCTCAGGGGTCACGTCAGATGAGGACACCTTGCAGCAAGTCAGGGACACTCTGACCCAGAGGCATCAGAAGGCAAATGTGTGGCCAGGATTTGCAGCTGCTGAGGGCTGTCAGCACCATGATCCATCAGTGATCCCTGTTACCCCTCTGGCAGCACCTGGCACTTGTTTGTCACATGAAAATACCAGAGAAGAGCCCAGCTCTGGTGTTCCCAAGTGGCACAACTCAGGCTGGGACGCCTGGGCTATCTCTGCTGCTGCCCTTGCTCCCCTGCTGGCAGCACCACTGACAATATTAAGCATTTTCCAAGTGCAAAAAATGCTTTCTCCCAGCTTTGTCACCTTCTCAGATGAAAGAGGGCTCTGAGGAGGCTGATTTCTGCAGTGGTTGTGGGTAGGAGAAGGACATTATGGAATCATGGAATCACAGAATGGTTTGGGTTGGAAGGGCCTTAAAGATCATCCAGTTCCATGGGCAGGGAACCTTCCCCTAAACCAGGTTGCTCCAAACCCTGCCCAACCTGGCCCTGGACACAGAAATACCTGCTCTGAAGTTGCAGCTCAAGCTTTTCTGGGAGCCAAAGGCCTGGTAAAAGACTAACCAGGCAGGAAACCTCTCCTTATTCCAGAGATCTGTGCTCAGTGCCAGGCATTTGCAGTAGAGATGGCTCTGAATAAACAGTGACTCCAAGAGCTCAGACTTCAGGTAGCAAACAAGTTTCATAACCCAATTTGGGACCCACAGCCTCATGAAAGGCTGAAGATGCTGATAATCAACTGTGTTTGCACATCTTTGCAGGTTCACAACGTGCAGCCTTTTTACATTGCCCCATAAACGTTACCAAGCCAAGGCTGTTTGGCTTCCCCTTGATTCAAATGAAGATAAATTTAGCAAAGCAGATGTAAAAACAGCATTCTGGAGCCTTCAGTGGTAAATTCTGCAATGAAGTTGGTTAGAATCCAAGACAAAAACTACAAGGTCAAATGAATCCCAAAAATGGAGTCGTGTGTTTTTAAATTTGAGTTATCAGCTTCGTTTTCCACCCTCCATAATAAAAGGGCCAAGAATCAGGAATGAATGGAAATGTTTGTGCTGCAAAGACACAACGTGTTACTCAGACTGATTTCTTGCAGCTGTACAGGCTTAAAAGAAATGAAAATAGTAGAACATTATTTTTATCAAGTTGGATTGGAAGGCAGTTATGAAGCAGGTAATGTGAAAAAACAAAGTGTCATCCTTACAGTCTCTTTTCTAATCATAAATATATCTCATTTCATGTCTTTTTTAGTGAAAGCTGCTGCTGAAATAAATCTCAATCACACGCATGCTCCCTCTGAAATTAGATTTATGATTCCATGGGTGCAAAGAAGTAATTTGGGTCTTGAAGAGATTTACCAAGTCAGTGTTTATTGAGCACTCCAACGTCTCAAAGCAAGGCCTAGGAAAGCTCCCAGCTGAGTGAACAGACAATCTTGCATTGATTTCAACAGTGCAGGACCAGATCCTAATTCCTTTCTTTTTCAGGAAAAAGGATCTGTGTTCTGTGATAATGACTGCTTACAGTTGTTAGCTGATCATTAAAGACTCCACTTTTTTTTGTAAACAAGACTCTTTCTCCTCATGTCTGGTGGTGATGATGGCGCCTTGCAGTGTGGATTATCTGGCTGGGCTCATCCCACAGACAAATCCCCCTCTATTCCCAGAATTCCTGTGTTCCTGTGCCCTCTGTGCTCATCACAAACGAAATTTTGCAGAGCTCTGAAACAAAAACCAGCCAGAGATGAGGCAAAGCATTCCAAAATCTCTGCTTCCCTTCTCTGACTTCTCCTTCCATTGACAGCAAGAGGAGAAACAGAACGACCTGGATTTAGGGTGTTGAAGGCTACAAGAAGCTCCTTGTGCTGTGCAAAACCCAACAACCCCACAGAGGGAGCCCAAACACCCACCAGGTACTGCCAAATATTCCACAGATGGATGCAGTGCCAGGGAGGTTTGGGAGCACAGCAAACAAGAGGTAAAACGCTCAAAGACTTCCCAAAAGCCAAACTTGGACCTTAGACATGCAAGCACCTGCTTCACTTAGAAGTGGCCCTCATCCCACCAGGAAGGTGGGGAAAGCAGACAGGAGTCACAGTGTCTGCTTGACGTATTTGTCTGCAGGCAGTAAAGCCCATGAGAGCGATTTTTAGATTGTAAATGATTTTTGAAATCAGGGAATTTTCAATGAATCCACACACAAAATGTTCACAACTGTGTTACGAGAGTTAAAATTTAAAATTACTAAATTACAGTGAAACATGCACTGAACTTTCTAGGTCAGCTTCTGTTACAGAAAGGTCAGTTTTAATTTGCAGTATTCTCTGTTAAACTCCTAATTATTTTGCAGATCATACACAACCAAAATAGGCTTCCAGTACTTAAATTGGACAAGCAGGCCCTTTACATTCCCCCTTTTGCTTTGTGTTTGCACAGCACCACAACAAGATCTACAAAAATACACCAAAAATCTCATTGTTGATGAAAAAAATGATTGCATGAGGGTCATATTGATGTGTTACATTCACAGCCTCAAAGGGAGAGAGCATCCTGCACAGCTCTTTTGTTGTTGACACCGGTTTCATGTTGTTCTACAGGGTCTAAATAAAAATATGTGCTTGGAAAAACGGGATTGTGCCTTTCCAGTGCTGCTTTGGAGTAGACAAGAACATGACAACATTTGCTGCAATTTTATTAGAAAATAAAATGTTCCTGAGCACTGGCACACAACCCCTGCAGGGTGAAATTTCTAGAAAAGCCCCTGGCATGGTTTGGACCAGTGCAGAACTGAGCACACACAATTCCTGGCTCCATTTCAGGACACAGATTATTCCTGTTTGGCAGACTGTGTGACACTAACCTGCCTGGGAAACAATTGGAGCTCAATAATACGACTGTGGGCTGCACTCCTCTTTACCCTCCACACTAAATAATAGGCCTGGGCACACTTAATTTGCTAATTTGGCCACAGCCAGGACACAAGTGAACTATTCAGGGACTTATTTAGGAGAACTCCCTGTCATTTGCTGGGAAATTAAACAAATCACTGAAATCTCATATGTCTTGTAGGTTTTGCCTAAGAGAGTAACCAAAGCAGATCCTTTGAACAGAATACCCTAAATTGGCTTAAATTGGCTCGTTACCTGGCTGTTGTGTTCCAACAAACATAATGTTTACTGGCTGAGGAGGAAGAGTTCAGAAATACCTTTTTTTTCTGCAGTGCAGATTAATAATACGTATATATTTTTGTCAGGAAGAAAAGCAGAGAGAGCAAAAATAGCTCTCAAGTGAGTCTGCTGCTACTCACTCCCCTGTTCCTGGATCCATGACAGCCATTATGTAACCAAAAAGGAAAATTAGATGGAATAAACAGCAGAAGTTAATTGGGTTGATATCAAGTAAAAATATAATTAGTTAAAGTATTTTGTGGCACAGGCGCTGACAGTATGTGGCTGTGCCTCAGCCTCGGTGGTGAGCAGAGATCCTGCCATGTGTTTAAAACTTATTCATCAAGCATTTCCATGGAAACACACAGATGCAGAATCTTTGGATCACTTATTTCGGGAGTTGCTGCTCCCAAGGTTCACTCTGGAGCGAGAACTCAGTCCAGGAGAGGGTAACAAACTGTGATTCTGGTCTAGAAACCTCTCCACAAAGGAATTCATTCATAGCAGGTGGGGGAGGGAATGAAGGAAAGGGCATATTGCAAAAAAAAGAGAAAAAGACAAGAAACTTGACCTTAATTTTTCCTCTCAGAGACTGAGAGCTGAGAAATGACAGCACTGGAAAGAGCCTGGAGAGTTAATAAATGGCCAGATGCCCCCAGGAAGATTGAAATGTCTGCAAGAGTGATAAATAAATGCTGTAATGAGAGAGACCTTGGTTAAACACTGCGTTTGGTTGTCCAAAGATGCCCCCCTTACAAAGCCAGATGAGAATCAGCTCAACTACAACCTCTCCAGATTAAGAGAAACCCATCCACATTGGAAGTGTCACATCCTGATCCCACTTACTGTGACAGCAGCTCCTGGCTCCTACAAGACCTATGGACACTTGACAAAATGTGGCCCTTCCCTCGTGCTGTGAAAGAGAGGTCAGGCTGGTTATGATGCACAAACCCACACAAAGCATTTGGAAAGCATCAGTAAGAATTTTCTGTCTGAATAAAAGGTGCTTCGCTGCTCAAAGTACTTCCACAGGGAATAAAATCTGTCTGCAGAGCAGGAGCGATGTGGTGGGAGGGCAGCCCTGGATGTCCCTTCACGTTCCTCCTGCTGCCAGGAACAAAATCAGCACCTGAGTCCCCTCCCAGGATAATTTCTGGTAAGAGATGCTCAGACAGGCAGGTTTGGAACATGGTTCCCTTTAACAGCAGGGCCAGAAGTAAGGAATATTCTCAAAACCAACAAGACTCTTCCACTCGTGATCTCTGTGTCCACACCAGGCTCTGACTGGGAGGGGAAAGCAAATTATTCATAATGCCTGAAAGACAATGAACCCCGTTATATCAGCATTGGTAGTTTAACATAAAGCCTCAAAAGCCAGAACCTTCAGAGGTTGTTCATAATTTTTTGAGGATTCTGTTGCTGCAGTGATATGATAACTCCTGTGGACTGGAATTTCCTTAGGCACTACAGAGAGCTGAGCATAAAGTGTGAAGCCTTAACTTCAAATTTTCTGGCTTTGGCTTAAGTCTGCCTCACAAGGGCTCTGCAATGCCTTTCGATTGTGTTTTGTCATGCATTACGCAGCATCAGGGATAATGCAGGCAGGCACACTGTCACTGGCTGGGGGAGTTCATTCAGAACTGAGGGCCCTGTGACACAGGTCCCAGAGCTGCCACTGCCATCAGCCCCGATAATGCTCTCCTGAGACACAGCAGCAAACTAAAAAGGTGACACAGGCTGGGGTGCACAGCCTTAAAACATGGAATTGCTCTCAGATTCTGTGCTACTGTAGGGCTTTGAGACTTTCTCTAAAAGAGCAGCAGGTCAGGAGGAGACACAACCAGGCTACAACCCTTTCCCCCCTGCCCGGGTATTTCGATCACCCCTAAAACTCTACAAGGGTCTGTGATCTTTCTCTACAGGGATGAGCCTTCACATCTTGAAAAAGCTACAGGTGCTGTGAGACTCCACACAGGATCTGCTGCCCAGCACACGTTTGAAAAATGCTTTTAGAGCCACACTGACCCACCAAGAGCAGCCCCTTGTGCAACCCTCTGTAAGGGACTGGTTCAGCATCACAGCAGTGCTGCTCTTTAGATGGGATATTGGGAAGAAATCCTTCTCTGTGAGGGTGGGGAGGCCCTGGCACAGGGTGCCCAGAGCAGCTGTGGCTGCCCCTGGATCCCTGGCAGTGTCCAAAGCCAGGTTGGACATTGGGACTTGGAGCAGCCTGGGACAGTGGAAGGTGTCCCTGCCCATGGCCGGGGGTGGCACTGGAGGATATTTAAGGTCCCTTCCCACCCAAACTGTCCCATGATTCTGTATGCAGTCAAACACCTGGACAGACCCACCAGAAGATATTTCCCTTTACAGTCTGGCAGAAGAATGACAGCAGCTAGCCAGAAGGGAAAGAATTAGCAATTCAAGAGCTGAAATTCCTACAGGAAGAAGCCCCAGAAAACAAAAGGATTTCAGTTAAAAACAACAATTACCCCAGACCTCACCATGTCCTCCATGCAAAACACACTCGATTAAACCACTCGGCTCCTCAGTACACTCTTTTTTTCTCTGGCACACAACCATAATGAAGCTATTTATCTCCAAAGGCTGGGAAACTTTTAAAAAAAGGCCCAGATCATTAGAGGACAAGGTACACTTGAATTAAAGGCCACAGGCACAGTGAATTCAAATGAAAACTGAAGTACCGTAGGTTTTACGTTGCTGGGAGAAGGACACACAATTCTCTGTCTCATTATCAGCAAGACATTGATTTTCTGTGGAAGTGTGCTTGAATTGCTCTTGATGGATATTACAACTGTCCTTCAACAAGAGGAGGATTGCTTCTTTCTAAAAACTGTTGGTTTTTTTAAAAAAAAACAAACCTCCTTGTACTTATTTAATACTTTCCCCACAGCAATGCAATTGATGGAAAAAATAGCTCAACAATAGCTCATTTTCTCTGCTCGCCCCCAAGTGAATCCATTCCCTCATTTATATCTTTTATCTTCTTAAGATCTTTTTTGGTGCACAAAAATTTTCATTCATTAAACTGTAAAAGGGGTGAGGGGGGAAGGAATATCTGCTTAAACCCATCTTGCAGAATTTAAATATGGGCGTGGATAGGATGACCTGATAAGAAACGAGAGTTTGCTTTCGTTTTATTTCTGCGTAGCAATAAAATGAGGGCACTTGGCATCATTTGATTTTTGTGTTAGCAAGGAACAAGGATGATCATTTTATTGATTAACACAGGAAAAGGTTATGTATTGACTCTGAGAAATACTAAGAGGAATAATGACTTTTCCTTGTTTGTTTGTTTTCTATGGCAGCCAACGTCCTGGAAGAAGACTCAATGGAGCAGGACATCGAGAGCCCTGTCACTATCCATCAACCAAAGTTGCCCAAACAAGCTAGAGAGGATCTGCCAAAAAACATCAGCAAAGAATGTGCCAAGAGAAAAATCCAGAGGTACGTTCGGAAAGATGGGAAATGCAACGTCCACCACGGGAATGTCAGAGAGACTTACCGGTACTTGACTGACATCTTCACCACCCTGGTGGATCTCAAGTGGAGGTTCAACCTGCTGATCTTTGTCATGGTTTACACGGTGACTTGGCTCTTCTTCGGCATGATCTGGTGGCTCATTGCCTACATGCGAGGGGACATGGATCACATAGGGGACAGCACGTGGACCCCCTGCGTCAGCAACCTCAATGGGTTTGTCTCAGCCTTTTTATTCTCAATCGAGACCGAAACCACCATTGGGTACGGTTACCGGGTCATCACGGACAAGTGTCCCGAGGGAATTATCCTGCTTTTAGTGCAGTCTGTCCTAGGTTCTATCGTCAACGCCTTCATGGTTGGCTGCATGTTTGTGAAAATATCCCAACCCAAGAAGAGGGCAGAAACCTTGGTTTTTTCTACAAACGCAGTCATTTCCATGCGGGATGGAAAGCTGTGTCTGATGTTCCGAGTAGGAGACCTTAGGAATTCACACATTGTAGAGGCATCAATACGAGCCAAGTTGATCAAATCCAAACAGACAAAGGAGGGGGAATTTATACCACTCAACCAGACAGATATCAACGTAGGTTATTACACAGGGGATGATCGTCTCTTTTTGGTTTCACCACTGATCATCAGCCATGAGATTAACCAGCAGAGTCCTTTCTGGGAGATTTCCAAAGCCCAGTTGCCCAAAGAGGAGCTAGAAATTGTTGTAATCCTAGAAGGAATGGTGGAGGCAACAGGTAACATTTCTTATACTTTGTATAAGGTAAATGCTTTAATTTTAGCAAGGAAAATCAGTGGTTTTGCTTCGTTTTAAAGGAATCACTTCCACAGTCGTTACATTTGAAAAAGGCGTCCGTTCTCTGGTGAGCTTCGAAATTAAAAGCATGCCCAGTTTAATTGTCTGTTCCATCCTGCCTAACGGAATTAGTGTTGTTTCTGCACTGTTTGGAAAATGGGATAGCATCTCTCATTTTCTAACTTTTTCACAGCATGCCACCCCATTATTTGTCATTCTATTGCAGGAGCAGCTCAACCACAGGGACCTTGTGGGGTAAAATTGCTTAGGAGAAAAAAAAAAAAAAGAAATTCAATGCAAAACTCTGTTTGTGATTAACGTGGAAGCACCACGGTCCTGCTGCTTCCAATCACCCCTGGGTATCTGCAGAACAACTGCCAGCCCTGTGGCATTCCAAGGCTGTTTGGATACAGTAGGAAGTGATGACATGCTCGGTTCTCTCTTTTCTTTTTGCCTGCTTGTTTTGCTTGGTTTTTGTTTTAACTTGTAACATGGGGCTTGTTCCACTTTAGCTCACAAAGGATCTTGTCTGATTCTGTATTTCACTGGGGCCCCCACAGAAGTGCACAGAACACTGGAAGCTGGGATGTATAAACAAGGAATGTTGTGTCACCGGAGCCTTGTGGAGATGCTGGGTAGTGGTTACCTGCAATTATGCAGCAGAACAGCAGAAATCACTCGATGCAGAGAAAATAGTGCTTGAAATTCACAGCAAATGCACCACTAAAATAATGTTTCTTTTTTGTATTAAAGCCAGAATTACAGGAGGGTACTGTTATCTG
The DNA here is from genome assembly GCA_013397115.1 of Edolisoma coerulescens. Lineage (NCBI taxonomy): Eukaryota > Metazoa > Chordata > Aves > Passeriformes > Campephagidae > Edolisoma > Edolisoma coerulescens. Next base: position 386,151 of record VWZW01001437.1, read on the forward strand.
TGTTTTAGAACACAGGAGGTGGTTTTTTTCCTGTTAATAACAGCATCAATGCCTGAAGTAAGTAAATATAATCAACACAAGGGAATGGTGATTATAAAGTGAAGATTTGATGTGCTTGGGGAGAAGAAAACACTGAGTATAGAAATATAAGAATATGATTTGTCATTTTTCCCCACAACTGCAGCAAAACCCAGGAAAGTTTGAGCACGTGGATTCCACAGCTCTGACAGAGGCACAACCTTTCCAACCCTGACTCATGTTTTGCAACTGGAGCCAGGAAATAAAGAGCAGTCTCTTACTAGAACATGTGTGTGTGTTTCACACATCTATTATGTGGTGTCAGAAGAAAACTGCATTTGTCACCATATAATAAACGTGTGAGACAAAAATGGAGCAGGGAAAAAAAAAAAAAAAAAGAGAAAAAACGGAAAGGAACTTGGCAGGGAATTTGAAGTGGTAAATGCAAGGCTTCCAAATTTTCCAGGAAGTAGGTGGTACTGAAGAGAAATCAAGATGAAATGTTTAGTGCTCCTGATCTGTGCAGTAGGCACCGAGATTTCAAACATCTGCATCACCTTTGGGCGAGACAATGAGGAAATTGCTGTTTGTTCCCTGAAACCATCCTGAGATCTCGGAATTGCAGCTGAAGGAACTTGACATCCCAGGGGGCGGGGAGTATGTTCAGGTTTGCTGAACACCGTATTTCCCAGCAAAATGATTGGCAAGTAGTGGAAGAATAAAAAATGTCTCACCAAAACCACCTACAAGATCAAAACACAGAATATTTCTGCAGCGCAGCAAATGTAGATTTGTTTTCCTAAGTCTCAACACTCTCCATGTGTGACCCCCCTTCCCTCACCTCATTTTCACCCCTGAGCATCCCAGGGCTCTCTGGGGTGTCCTTTGCTGCTCTGGCCCTGACCACCTCTCCCACTCAGCCATCACCAGCCTTCCCTGCAGCACAAAACCCCTCAGGATGCTTGGGCTGGCAAAGTTGAAGATAAAAATCAAATCTGTCCTTATCTCAGACCTTTCCAGTCAGTATCATGAGAGGAACTGCATGCAGTGATTTGAAAACCCATGGAAGATATCCAGGATTAAAGAGTTTCCCCTGCACTGGATGGCTCCATTTCCCATTTTAAACTGCTCTGTTTGGGTAGAGTCTCCTGCTGAGTGAGATATGAGTAGAGGGCATCAAATAATGTCAGAATTACCAGCACAATTTCTAAAATATATTTGTGCAGAAGTAGCTTCTTGTGCTGTCCTTTGACCCCATGCATTGAGTGATTTTTGTTGAAGGTATGATCAGGCCAACCTTCTACCAAAACCAGGAATTTTCACTCTTTGAATTTACAAATATTTACAAGCTGCATCCTGGCAAACACTGAAAGCCAATTTAGGCTGTCAAACATTCACATTTCCTTCTTCCACCTGATGCAGAGTGAGAGCAGCAAAGTCCAACCCCTCATTCCCCCCAACAAAGTCATGGAATACAAAATTATTAAAGCTGAAGCCAGGAAATGGTGATGTCACCTATAGCAGTGTCCTCATTTGGTGTCACTGCTGATGGATCCAAACCAAGTGAGGTCACCAGATTGTGTCATCCATCAGAAAAGCCACTCCTGAGTGTGACCAGGGAAAACAATCCTTTATCTATTTTCAGAGCTTCCCCACTCAGATATAGCTTCAATGAGAAATAAAATGGGAAATGATAAGGGTAAATATTTGCTAATACTGTTATTAATTATTGATATCATTCTGTGCTAATTTGACTGAACAGGTAAATACATTTATAATGCTTTCCACCTTGAGGCCTTCAAAACTACATCTATCTGTTGTATGAAACACAATTTTTATGGATTGTCATGTGAACTCTGCATTGTGTGTTAGGACAGGAAATTAAGAGCAATGCATTTTATTAAATGACATTAAAATAATGAACCAAACTAAAATTCAGCAGAAAGTTCAAATCAAGGACCCCTTAATTCCCCACGGAAGCATTGCCATAACTTCCTGAGATGCAAAAAGAAGTCGATGTGTCTTTACTAAGGCATGTAACAAAATATTACCCCAGGGAGAATCCCTAGCCTTTGGTTTTTCCCATTCTTTCTACCATGAAGATCACTTTGAGGGCAGAATCCTCAGCAAGGCACTTTCCAAAAACATGAAGTCAGTCTGACTCCTTCATCCAGCATCATCAAACACTCAAAGTAAGGCTGGTTTTTAAAAAATATTCTATATGGATTCTTTCAATATGCAATTTTCTTTCTTTATTTACAATGGCATTCAAAAATATCCCTTTGGATTCAAAGGATAAAACTTTTTCCAAGATTTCTCTCTGTGCTTTTCCTGATGGTGGTGCACAGCTCTCAAGTGTCCAAAAACACTGATTTTGGGACAACACAATCACGGTGTAAAGCACATTAGGCTGCCATGGGACCACTGAGGAGCCTTGAGGAATAGGGGGAAAAAATCCAACCAAACTTCACTGCATTTGGAGGACACCTCTGATATTTCCACATTTGGTAGCCCCCATTTCCCAGAGTTTTAAATTTAAAATAATCTACAGCTAGGAATATTTTATGATAATTGAGTCCTAGCCATAGGCTTAAAATTTTTAAGCCTTTTTCACCTGGTGAAATCTATTTTTAAGGGAAGTCTTATCATCATAAGCCAAGTAGGTATTTTAAAACATGAAGCAAGACTTGCAAATGTATAATTCTGATAAGGAAATAGACCCATAAGAAGAAATGGAAAGCCTTTTAAATTTGGGAGGTGAAGTGGGAAGGTCAGGTATGGTACAATAGCAGGAGAAAGTGAGAGAAAAAAACTCAGAGAGAGAGATGCAAAAAAAAAAACCAAAAAAAAACCCAAAAAACCAGAAAGAAAAGGGTGAGAAAGAGGAAAATACAGAGCAAATCTTGTGAAGTTGTATCTGACCAGTGGGGTGCACTTGGTGACACTCTGGCAATTCCCTCTGCCTAAAAATTAACATTTGAGCGTTGAACAGCACCGAGGAAAGAAAATAATCTGTACATTTGTAGCTGTCAAAAAAACAAGCAACAAAGCCAGACGGAGAACTTCAGGTTCAGAGGGATAATCTTACAAATAAACTCAGAGTAGGGTGCATTTATAATTCTGACACACAGGCAGCTTTGAGAGCAGCATCTGCAGAAGGTTTTGCAGATGTAGAAATAAACACACTTGCCAGCTGTGGGAAATGTGTGTGCAAAGCAATAAAATGTTCACATGGATGGTTATTTATTCAGTAAACAGTGCTATTGACCAGACAAACATTGTATAAAGCTGTCCCCCTCTTCACTACAGCCCCTTTGACTGATTTATTGTGGGTTTGATTTCTCTGGGATGAATTGCCATATTTACCCCTTATCCTTGCCCAGTCCTAGCAAATATCTCCCTCTGATATGGATTTAAGCAGTTCCAGCCCTTCAAAACCTCTCAGCAGACTTTGCTCTCTCTCCGAATAAACACTGCTGGGGTTAGAGTTTCTCACTTGAATTTTCTACTGCTCTTCAAAGAAGAAATGTTTATCCTCTCCAACTGCTTCTTAAGGGGATGCAGGTGAAAGGAAGAAAAGCACCAGGATTTCTCCCACCTGAGTGTTTCTGCAAGACAAAGAGTGAAAGTGGATTTCCTTGTGCTCCAGTGTGTGACCAAAGCACATCGACTGAAACGCAGCTTGAGCAGGGTCAGGAATAAGTGGCTTCTGCTCCAAACGGGATCCTCTTCATCTCAGGAGTGATCAGAACACAAGGGCTCTCCAGTCTGCAGTTTTCCTTTCTGTTTTAGGAGTTTTAACATCTCCTGGTGCTGGGTGCTAGACTTGGACAAGGTATAACTCCTCACACATCCCCACTTCCCTGGAGTTGCCAGCAATTCCTTTCACTTCTCTCCCATTTCAGTTTTACTGATTCTAACAAACCATTTCATTGTTATTTGTTCCAACACAGAAAATTAGGGGCATTAGCAGGAGTGGAGTTCTAAATGCCAGCAGGGAAAGGTATTCCCATCTCCTTGGGATGTTTCCTTCAGGAAGATTTCTCTGCAGGTGGAAAAGATGAGTTTCATTGCTGAAGAGGACTGTAAGGCTTCAAGGAGGCAATTACAATTTCACAATAGTCAAAACTGTAAGGAATAGCGAGAAATCAGGGAGGAACGTCCATGGGAAATAAAAAAGAGATGCTGATTATGAGTATTTCAACTAAAATGTTGCTGTATCTCACTTTCAGGGAAAAGGGATTACACATTTGTTTAACAGCTTTATTCTCTGGGTACTGCTGTACTTTGCAAACCTGTTCTGAATGTTTGATAATGGCTTTTTGTCCATCTCTCACACCTTCCTCACCAACTGATTCCTCGGTTCTTCACAACTCCAGCTGCTCTCTCACCCCTAAATGTTCAAATATAATACTCAGATTCAAGCAGTAACTCATATTAAAAGGTAAGATCCCTAAAAAACAGGTTTTTAGGGATTACCTAACAGATCAGGTATCATTAAATAATTCTGTGCTGACCACATCTCAGACTTGCATGAGAAGAGCTTCATTTTGCACATCCTGTCTTCGCATCCCTGCTAGATCTCTCTGGGCATGGAAAAAGAGCAGGTTCCAGTTCTTTCCACACTCCCACAGATCTACTTTGTGAACATTGTTCCTTCATAAACCAGGGACAAGCAGAGGGAGGTGCCCCAAAATCCTGTCTTTGCTCATCCCTCCTGAGCCTACACACGATATTCCTGCAGGGCTCATGATCTCCACGGCCAGAGGAATGACAGGATCCCAAAGTTTGCTTTAACACTGGCCCTGCTCCTGTTTTTCAGGCTGAAAGGCACAGTGGGAAGCTGGGCTGGCACTGTCTGCATTGACCAGCAGAGTCTTCCTAAAATCCTGTGATTCCAGACTCCAGCACAGCTTCCAGCAACAGTTTCCCAGCAGTTTTAGGCCTCACAGAAGGCACAGCAAAGGAATTCCTGCTCAGTCCTTGGGGCCCCAGACCCAGCTCAGACCCTAAGGAATGCCAGGAGGGACCAGTGCCCCTGTCCCTGTGCCCACGCAATCCCCACCTGGCAAAAGCAAAGGGAGGATTCTCTGCAAAGGGCACCTGAGCCTTATCCAGGTCAGAGGATTCCTCAGGCAGGATTAGCTCACTGAACATGTTCCACCTGCTTTCCAAGCACAGATGTGATTCCTGAGCCCCTCGGAGACCTGCTGGGGGCCACTGAGGTGCCTTTTCCATTCCAGAGCACTTCCCAAGACGACCCCAGGAACCTGAGCACGCTCAGCTTCAACTCGAGCGCGCTCAGCTTCTCCCCTTGCTCCGGGAACGGTGCAAAAAAAAGGGTCAGCACTGAAATATTTTCCTGGAAATCTTTCACTGGTATTTCTAATTTTAGACTTTCACTTTTGGTCATCGGAGGTTGTTACCTGCCTGGAGACGACGGCGGTGAAATCCCAGGCCCGGATTTGAGTCAGGGCAGTGTCTCACCCCTGGAATTTTGCTGGAATGAACTGATTCTTTCATGTTGATTACCTCGTTCACTCAGTTTGATCTCCAGATGTGAAGTCTATCCGTGTAGCCTGCAGTTCAAAACCCTGGGAAGTATTTTTAGGAAAACTCAGCTCCCTCCCATATTTCTAAAAGATCTTTTCACTCCTCCCCTTGGTGCTTATTGACTTCCAGCTGTATAATATTGTTTCCTCCTGTCTCCCTGAATTGTAATGAAGGATAAACACTCTGCATACACTCCCTGAGAATCATAAGGCCTCTCTAGAACTGCAAATTTTTACATCAGTTTCTAAGGAATGTGAGCAGAAAGATTATTCACCTTCAGCAGAAAGTTTCCCCAAAATTGAATAGAGCAGCAACTGCAAAGCCAAAAGTGACCTAAAAGGTTGAAGAATGAGAAAAGCTGTGAATTAAACCAGAAATTCAAACTCAGCAGCTGATAGATTGAAAAGAATGAGGCTGTGGACAGCAGAAACACCACTGGCTACATAAAGGACATGAAAAAAGACAGAAAATTTATGAGTTCATATTTTTTATCCTAGAAAGCAGCTGCCAGCACTAAAAACTCCCATGGTGGCACAGTTCCTGGGATTCCCAAGGCCACTGAAAAAAGTCCTCAAGGGGTTTCAGCAAAAACAAATCCCAGAGAATGGCAGTGATCTTAGTGGCCTCAATCACTGCATTCCAAGGAAAATCAAACACAAGTTTGGACTCGCTGCTGAGCTCTTTCCTCCTCACTCCCTCTCCTTCATTCCCAACATTCCCAAGAATGACTTAAAGAAAGTCACGATCCTCTCCAAGATGTCTTTTCTTTCTGGTTTTGGCAATTTTCCTTAGTTGGGATTTCTGTGGAATGACATAAATGTTTAGTTTAAGAAAATGGGATTTTAATAAATATAGGATCGTTGAATCTGAGATATCCCGTTCTTACAACTTAGACCAGAAAGAAACCTGATTTAAAGAAACATTCAAGGAAATGTCCAAAGGAAATCTCCAAAACCAAATTTCCAGTGACTATGGGGAGCACGTTTGAGATACCTGAGGAATGCCAAAATTTGATTTAGAAAAATGAATTCAGAGGGAATATTTGGCTGAATTCCATTAACTTCTCAGAAATGAATAGTGGGAAGGGTAACTCACACTCTGGGGTATTTTGTAGGTTCCTCCCAGGCTTCTCCCAGCAGTTTGAATTTACGAAGTGATGAACTGGATAAATAATTTTCACTGGCAGGTCTGGTCAGGACTTATCTCACACCAGGAGCAAAGTGAGGTCAGAGCAGCCAAAATCTCTTCTTGAGGACACTCCATGGCAGTGGCCAAGGATAAAAGGGGAGCCAAGGCCCCAGGGATTAGTCAGGGAACTTGAAGATGGAATAAACAGAGTTGGAAAAAGGTGATATCAGGATGTCCCTGATACCACAGAAATGGATAGAAATCCCCTCCAGCCTAAATTAGCCTGTGATAATAAAACTCCAAGCCGGCTCCTCCTTGTTTTTTATAACTGTGAAGAATTGAATGGCTTTGAAAAATTCATAGCTCAGCTCAGAGCTTTCATTGTTCTCCTCTGTGACCATTGAAGAAATTGTGGTTTATGGGGTTTTTGCATCTTTCTGCTCCACTGGAGAGTTGGAGAGGGAGGTTGAGATGAGTGTCCAGCATGGATTGGCCATGGATTGCCTGCTCCTCCCTCTCTGTGGGTCAGGCTCCCTGTGATTCTGCCAGCACAAAACCCAGCTACAAACAAGAGCTGAATTGTCATTATTACCATTATTACCATTATTATCATCATCATCATCTCAATTTGTGTCTCTCAAGACATTCCAGACTTTTTTGGGGCAGCCCTAAGGCACATCAAGGTTGACACCCTTGATTCCCCGTTTCTGACCGGTGCAGACCAATGTGAGCTGGAGAGAGAGAGAGAAAGGGGCTTCCCCTAAAAGAGAAAAATCCATCTGACTGTGGCAGAGCTGCCAGGCACCGCCAGAACAAAAAGGATTTATGACTCAGCCACTCCAATTAAATTGTGCTGGCACTTTTTTTAACCAGCCATTAGCTTCTAGTTTTTTCTTCTTTTTTTTGCAACCTTGCATAAGAAACATTCATTTATTACACTTGGATCTCCAGAGTGGGAACCCCCCCCTCCGTCCATTTTCATCTTTTTCCAATTCTTTTTCCATTAATCTCCTTTTCCAGGGGGAAGACAACAAATTAGCCACTTTTTTCAGATATTAATGCAGCAATGAGTCTCAAACTGCCAATAGGGCCGTGACAGATGCCTTGAAATAGTGTAGAAGAGTCCAAAGCCAAAGGTTTTGAGGCAGTCAAAGGTTCTTGGCTGGCCAAAAATCTTCTTCCAAGGCAGCATCCACCACTCCCCAGCTGTGAAGGGGAGGAGGTTTTGCTTTGCATTTTAAGGAAAATGCTCTTCTCCTACCATGAGTCAAAGGCTGAATCTCCTCTTTGAGACACTCCCCTCAGGGCCTGATCACAACTCAACCAGGATTTCAAACCCCTGCTAAGTTAGTCAAGATCCAGGGTTTAAGACACAAAACATGAATTTTAACCTTTGCTACATCTTCCTTTACCCTCCAAAGGGATATAAAATACCCTTCAAGCATCCAAAAGCCATCAGTGATAGAAATCCAGTCCAAAAGCACCCCGTATCAACGTGGATCCAAGGTTTAATGTACACCTCTGAGCCTGATCCAGAGCCTGTGGAGTAGGGCTGAGCCTCTGGTGGCCTCTGAATTAGGACCCTAAAGGACTGAATTGAGCTGTGCAGTGCCTGTCAGCTCCTTAATGGTCTCGGAGAAGAAGCAATTAAGGCTCTAATTAAGAGGCAAATGGAAGATTAGAAGCAGATGAATGTTTATAATCTAGATAAAGTACCCACACTGGAAGTTTTGGCTTCACCACATCTGAGGGGACTCCATAGCCATGGGAGGAAGGGTGGATTCAAGCAGGGTGTCCCTCCCTCAGGAAATCTGTCCTGCAGCCCTGAGTTTTCTGTTCTCTGCAGCCACTGTCCCTTCTGCAGATGGATGGAAAGAGCCCTTCCACAAGGACAGACCCAAAAACCTGGAATATTTCACTGTACAAACTGTCCATGGCAAACACAGACACTGCTGTGACCAAAAATGCTCAGTCCATGGAAATTCTCCTTCCTTGGGCTCTGAGTTCATCCCTCCTACACTTCCCATCTGTCATCTGTGGTTTGATGCTTAATCTGTTATAAAGAAAGGAACCAAAAGGCAGAATTCCAGCAGGTACAGTGGGTCCATCACAAATCTGTGCTAATGATTCCACTGGAAAGATAACAGACCTGGAGCAGAGATCCTTGGAAATACAGATCTCAGGGCTCATCCTCTTTCTGGCAGCCAAGACAGAGATCACATCTCTCCTAAAACTCTTTTCATTATCTTGTGTAAATATCACACTCAGCAGAACAGAATAACGTGGTAAAGAAAGAAATTGAAACGTTTGCAGGAGTTCCCTGCAATTTTTTCTGCTGGGAAATTCACTTCTTGCTGGCAGGAACCAGTAGACAGACAATCTTAGTATTTCAGAGTAGTCTTCTGAAGAGCCTCTGATGCTGAGAAGGACCTCTGATGCTGAAAAGACACCAGTCAAGCTTGACTGATGTCTACAAAGTGACCAAAATCAAATGTACAGAAAGCTTTGAGCAACCAGAGCAATTTCTGTCCAGCACCTTCCACCCGAGGCCTGAGCTGAACCCTCACTCTTCAACCAGTTCTGATTTCCAACTTTATCCACTGGGACATGGAAACCAGCATGAGGGGAGCACAAAATGAGCCTGTTCATCTTTTGGGGGGTGAAACAAATCCCCAGGGATGCAACAGCAGCAGCCAAAGAGAGAGGTGAAAATTCCTGGCTGATTTGCACTGGGAGTAAAGGGGATTTGTGTGACTGAGGAAATAGGGGGAAGAATTGGAAAAAAAAAAAAAAGGAAGAGAGAAGGTTTAGATGGGATTTTGGGAAGGAATTTTTCCCTGTGAGGCCTTGGCACAGGGTGCCCAGAGCAGCTGTGGCTGCCCCTGGATCCCTGGCAGTGCCCAAGGCCAGGCTGGACACTGGGGCTTGGAGCAGCCTGGGACAGTGGAAGGTGTCCCTGCCCATGGCAGGGGTGGCACTGGATGAACTCTAAGACCTCTTTCCAACCCAAACCATTCCGTGATTCCATGATATTTTATGGATACCATCCATGTCAGGTAACCAGGCCCCTCTCTCCTCCCTCAGCACACCCTCAGTTTCCTCCAGGCACCTAGGAAGATGTGAGAACACCAAAAACTGTCCCCTGTCCTTCAGGGATACAGGAGGGATCACACCTGTGGGACCCCATGGAATCCTCAAGACTCCAGACAGCCCTGAGGCAGCTGGAGTAGCATCCTTCAGCCTCATTTCCCAAAAAAAGCCAGCACAGGGAGAGCAGTGCCCTTCAGCCAGACACCTTCCAGGTGAAAACAGCACCATGCAGCACAGAAGCCTTATCTCCACTCTTCAACTTACTGCAGGGCTGCAGAAGATAAGGAAAAATCCGTTTTAAAGCAATTTCATAGAGGATGGCCATAACTTCCTGAAATGGACAAAATACACAACATACCTGTAGGTTCTTTAGACAAAAGGAGAAGAAAATAGCAGTGAGCAGGAGGAGCAGTTGTAGTGGCACAAAAGAAGTATCAATTGGTGCTGTGAAAGCCCAGAAAATGCAGGTTGTGCCATTAATCCATGCTGGCATTTATAATATGTGTTATAAAGTCTTTATCATGAGACCCCGTGGCATCAGACTGCAAGGGAATGATGAAACCATGCTGATATAAAGAGGATATTCCAAGCAGGTGGTGGCATTAGGCTGCAACTGTGTTTTCCATAGATGCCATGTAATTACAGTCAGCTCAGGCTGGGAGATCTTGTAAAAAAGTATTATTTGTGCTGGGCTAGTTCCCTTCTGTTCTCCAGGCTGTAAAATCTTGCTTTTTTCATTATTGTGAGCCTGAAGGCCTGGTGTTAAAGAGACCCTGGGAACAGTCGGGATCTGTCAAGGAAGAAACATAATTTTCTCAGTGAGTTTTGAGCCACAGATTGCTGGAAAACTCTGAGTTCATGAGATTGCAATAAACACCAGGAAAGTGCTTGGGCTGAGGGCACTCAAGTACACATGGTCAGTCAAATGCCAGGCAAAATGGGTAACAGGGCCCTCTAACCCTTCTTGTGGGAAGAGAGGTTGGAGAACAGCAGAGGGATTGATATAAATCAAAATTCACTTGCTCGCACAGAGCATCTTGTGGTTGTCATTTGGGTTATATTTAAGGTCAATCAGTTCCTCCACTGCAGGCTCAGAGACCAATAATCGTCCTGAGAAAGGAAGTATCTGCTCTCTATAAAGCATTTCAAGCACAGATTATGGTTTATCTTCTTTTCCTATCAGATTGAAAGTTGTACAAGTCTGTCAAGAAGGAGAAAAGGAAATTTGCTGGTGGAGAAGGGTTTTTTTTTACAGCACAAAACCATCTTGAAGGTAAAACACAGCCTTTTGGAAGGCCTTGCTGCTACCCAGAGGGCACTTTTTTGTCTCAAGATGCCAAGATCCCGAGTTGGAGCAGTTTTCAGGGCATGTGAGAGCACTTGAGTTCACTAAATCAGCAGAAAGATTTGTTGCTTTGAGTCAAGTCTAACCATGTCATCACCAGGGATTTTGCATAATCACTACGCTGAGATTTTACATCCAGACCGAAAGATATCCCACCAAATCTATCTCAGATATTCTATTTATTAGGGGTTGGTGCAGGTTTTCTACTTCCTCCCCTCTGTCTCTTTTTGTTAGAACAATGGAATGCAGGACCATCTGATTAGGAAAAAAATAAGATCCCATGTGAGCAGTACTTCAAGGTCTGAATTTGAACGCCCAAATTTTGCACAACGCACTTTGCTTCCACAATGGAATAAGACTCTGAGGGGAGGAAATGCTCAGATCCCAGTCTTTTGGCCTCATTTGGCTTTGGGCTGATCCCACAGAGAGAAAGCAGGGACAAGCCCAGCACAGTGCCGTGCTCCAAAAAGCAGGATGGGCAAGACAGAGAGGAGAGGCTCCAAAAACCAGGATGGGCAGGAAGGAGAGGAGATGTTCCCAAAAAGCAGGATGGGCAGGAAAGAGAGGAGATGCCCCAAAAAGCAGGATGGGCAGGAAAGAGAGGAGATGACCCAAAAAGCAGGATGGGCAGCAAAGAGAGGAGATGTTCCCAAAAAGCAGGATGGGCAGGAAAGAGAGGAGATGCCCCAAAAAGCAGGATGGGCAGGAAAGAGAGGAGATGACCCAAAAAGCAGGATGGGCAGGACAGAGAGGAGCAGAGGGGTGCAGATTCAGAGGTGGAACCTGCTTCAAACAAGAATAGAACATTTCAGCATCAGCCCAGCCTTGCTGCCTCTGCCCTCCAGCTGCTCCAGCTGCTGCACCAGAGCCTGCTGTGGGTATGTGCTGAGTTATCCTTGCTGGAGCAGCCCCAAAAAAAGGGAACAGCATCACACAGCCTTGAGATAAAACTCAGATTGGAATGAAACACCCTCTGAGAGGATCAGAAATGGATCCCTGGCGTGACAAAGATGCTGGCGTTGCCCAGATGGACGGAGCAGATCCCTCCCTCCCATCTCACCCTCTGCCTCGTTGTTTCCACACCTGAAGAAGTGAGCACACAGCTCCCCCAGACTTCAGCTGCACGGCTCAATGAGAACTGAGACTCATTTTTTGGTAATTTGCATGGATGGGAACAATTACAGCCAAGGCACATCAACAGAGAATCAAGCCCTGCATCTAATGTTGGTAATGCTCTTAATAATAACAACCCCACTTTCCTGAAAGAGAACATTAAACCTGTTCAAAATACAGTATTTTTTTCCAAATGATAGTATTTCTCCCCTCCTACACCACATCTACCTTAATCATCTGACTCCCACGTAGCTGGCTCGACTTCAATGACAGTCTCCTCTACTTGTTTAAAAGTCATGTTATTTCCACTGCCATCAAAAAGGCAGGATTTTCAAGTGAAGTTATTAAAGTTTCCAACACAAGGAACAGTGCGTGGGTGCTGCTGAAGTCGACTCTCAGGAATGAAAAAGAGATTCCTTCACTTCTACCAGAGGATTGAGGCTCCCTTCTCTCGGGGGCCAGGAGACACCTGTATTTATGGTGATGTTTTGTCTGTCTGCAAAGTGTCTCAGGTGTTTTGTCTGCTCCACTGTGAGCCCAGTGATCCAAACCTGAATTTCCATCAGAAAAAAAACCTAGGGACCAGTCTTTCCTGCTGCTGGAGGAATGGAAAAATACTTGGGTATTAACATGTCCAAGGCCTTCTAGCCAGAATAGTGAAGGCAATGGGCAATGCAGGATCCAAACTTGCCCCTGGAGGCTCCACAAGGCCATCCCATCCACTCATCCACCATCCAGAGCCCTGCTTTATTGCAGCCAAGAGTAATTAGGTCTAATCCACTGCCTGATCCCCACCCAGCTGCTAAGCCCCTCATATTGGACACAGAAGAAGGAAATTTTAATACTTTAATTGGGAAAAATCCCTTCAGTGCTGACCTGCAGCTGTTCAGCTCGAGCTCTGTGTCTGTGCTGACAGAGTCGTGGGTTTTAATCAACTTCACTGAGTTTCAACAAGTTTTTGCAGCAGCCCCCCTGTGTAAGCACAGGCTTTGTCAAGGGACCGGGGTTTATTCACTTTGTGCCACTGATCTGAGCTGAGAGATGAGGAATTAATCCCAAAACAATTCAGTGTTTGGGGAGAGTTTCAGCTCCTTTTCCATTGAGCTCTCTCAGCAGCTGTAAGATCACTGCAGGTCCTCATTTGCTGAATCCACTTCCCTGAATTTTCACCTCATTACCTGCCCTTTCACAAGTCCTGCTCAGTCCCTCTGAATTCAGCAGGATCGGGAGGTGCAGGGATGTTCAAGCTGCTACAGCAGGAAAGGTTTATGAAAACTACATTATGCAGCACCTACACTTGTAATGAATTAAATCCTCCAGGCTCATTCATTCATTCATTGTTTCAAAACCTGTCAGAGCCCCTTAATCAAATTACAGCCTTCACTCAGCTCAGGATTACACCTGATGTGTGTCAGTCTGACATTCTGTCATCCTTTGATGAGGAAAGAGAAAAGAACAGACAAGAGGGAAAAGGAAAGAAAGGTTTTTTTGTATCAGAAGTGGTCCATCCCTTCCCTTCATCAGCAGAATTGTGTGCCAGATGTGATGGCTGGGGTTTATTTTTTCAACTTTGATCCCTTCTATTTTGTGTTTGTATTAAAAAGACAAGGTCAAAAATGTCTCTCTGGCACTTCTGATGGAAACTAGTGAGTTTTAGCTGTAACTGGAGTTTATCCCTCAGTCTCTTGCCTCTGCACAAACAGAAAAGTTCTATTTTGACCACCTTTCCCCAAGATGGAAACAATCCACAGTTGTTTGGGTCTCACAGAATGATCACCTTGAAAACAAGCACAGGTTTTAATTCTGTTCCTAGAGATGAAATGGCAGGTGAGGTGTTTGGCATTGAGCATGGATTGGACCCGTGGATTTATGGCCTCTGTTGCCTTGCCCAGGCAGGAGGTGAAGAAGGGCCCAAAGTCAGTCCATGCACCTGAAATGCAGGGGAACCATCAGCTCTGCTTAAGACCTGTCCAAAATCTTTAATTCTGGACTAATTCCAACGAAATTCTTCCTTCAATTGAAAAACAGCAACGATAACCTTAAGCTCTTGTGTGGCAAGGATCCAGTGTGGCTCTGGAGAGCAGATTGCCTGTCTGGAATCTGAACGGTGGCAGAATTCAGCTACAGGAAGTTTGACCCATTCTCTGCTGGTCCTGATTTAGCTGCCCTGCTCAGGTTGGCTTACAGGGTTTGTATCCTCATGGGAAGGGTGATCTGAAGAAAGAGCAGCATCTGGGCTCTCACAGCCCCTCTTTCAGTGTCTCTCCCTGGCTTGGAGTCTGACTTAGAGCAGCAGATTAAAATTGCCCAGGTAAAATCGTCCCAGTCGGTGTGGCAGTGCCCTGCTGGGTCATCCTCCTCCCCCTCAGAGCCCAGAGCAGCTGGTGCCCTGCTCAGCACCGACCACAGCCACGTGCTGACGCCAAAAAAAAAGAGGGAATTGTCTGTTTAGTCAGCACAGCTGAGGAAATGATTAACCAGGAATTTATCCCTCACTGTTTTTCACGCCCCCTTCCAAGCGCGCAGTCGAAAGCAGCAGGGACCCGCTTTGGGTGGAGGAGTGGTGGTGATGCCAAACTTGGGCTCTTTCAATGCTCTTCCAGTCCTGGGAATATTCCTTCCATCAGGAGCTTGTAAAATCATTTCTGCCCTCAGCCCACAGCCCCAAAGCAGCAGCCACTCAGAGTTAGGGCGGGTGGTGACACCTCTCACCCCACTCCTTCCCCAGAAGGATTTGCTCCAGACTCTGGGGTTTTGGATGAACCCTTCTGGCTGGTCCATATTTCCTGGGACAGGGGAAGAGCTGCAGGAGCAGGAAGACTGCTTTAGTGCTGTTTTGCCCCTCTGAAGCAGCACAGGGAAGGATCTGGTCCGTTAACTTTTGAAATGAGCTTATCAAGGGAGATGGCAGCGCTGGTGGGAAAACAAGGCGTTCAAAGCTCCTTGCAAATCCAAACTCTCCTCCTCTAAAGCATCACACCTCATCAGCTGTGCTGGTAGCTCTCTCTCCTACAGATAACAGTGTAAAAAAAGGCTGCAAAGTGGATTTTCTCCTGCGGTTGTCATCTTAATCTCCATCTTCCTCCTGTTAGCACCAAGCTCCGGCATTATCCCGGAGTTTTGTGGTGTCAGGGCTCTAGCTGTGCTCCCTCTTTTGAGAGAACTGTTCACAGCAATTTAGTTCAAGGTACCACACAACAGCAGCAGGCCAGGCTGGTGTGGCTTGAACATGGCACTCTATGCACTGGAAAGTCGTTGTGGGATTGTTGCCACATTATTCCTGAAGTGACTTAAACCTTCTAGAGGTGAATGACACCAGCATGGCATCCTCTTTACCTTGGGGTGGTTTCCTTTGAATGAGTTCTTGCTGTTGGCACTCTGACACATTTGCATTCAGAAACATCCGTGTGATTGAGCAGCCACACAGAAAAACTGGAGAAATTCCCCAAAAATCCCAAATGGGATCCTGAAGAGCGATCCCGTTCCTGTAGAGAGTTTTGCTACTTGCACTCATCCAGAATTAATCCACTCCCTTCCAAAAGCCAAGTAATGCAGCCAGGAGATACTTTGGGCTTTTGTGAAGCTTGGGTTGGGCCTTGTCGGTGACTTTGGAGCCTTTGGCTGGTTGGAAGCCTGGAGAATGGAATCACTGGTGGGCCCCAAAAGCACTGACCACAAGCAGCCTGTTCACAAGGGAATTCCAGTTCAGTGCAGGGGAACACAGCTCGCAGAGTCCCAGAATGGTTTGGGTTGGAGGGACCTTAAAGCCCATCCCATCCCACTCCGTGTCATGGGCAGGGACACCTTCCACTGTCCCAGGCTGCTCCAAGCCCCAATGTCCAGCCTGGCCTTGGGCACTGCCAGGGATCCAGGGGCAGCCACAGCTGCTCTGGGCACCCTGTGCCAGGGCCTGCCCACCCTCCCAGGGAACAATTCCTTCCCAAGATCCCATCCAGCCCTGCCCTCTGGCACTGGGAAGCCATTCCCTGGGTCCTGTCCCTCCAGCCCTTGGAAATTGTCTCTCTCCATGGTTCCTGTAGCTCCTTCAGGCCCTGCAAGGCCACACTGAGCTCACCCCAGAGCTTCTCCTCTCCAGGCTGAACAATCCCAGCTCTCCCAGCCTTTCCTCCCAGCAGAGCTGCTCCATCCCTCTGCTCATCCTGGTGCCTCCTCTGGACTGGCTCAAACAGTTTCTCATTATCAGTCAGGACAGTGAACGAGGCATTAATCAGCTCCTCTTAGTGACAGACACAAACAGCCCATGGACACACAAACAACCTGCCCACGTTCAAAGGGGATTTATTAACTGAAAGCCTTCATACCTGACCGAATTTTGAGGAATGCTCCCTGAAATGCTGGCCTTGAAACCTGTGTCCAATCATGGGTGCAGCCCCTGATTTGCTGGGCTTTTATCCCTGTGCTGGCATCTGAGAGAATCACAGGGAGTTACATTAATATTCCTGGTGAGACCAGAGCAAACCCTTTGCTCTGTGATTAATAATGTGTTAAGCCACAGTTCCAAATTATTTCAACTTTTCAATGGTTATGGGAACATTTACAAGACTGATGGCTGGGCCAGACACTGCCAAGAGGCTGAAAGAGCTGTCATTTATTACAGGGGATTTCTTGTAGCCAAATTGTGTAACACTACCCTGCTAAACTGCAGAAAAAGAATTATGAGCTTTGCCACAGCGTCTTCCCAAATTAGAAACCGAGTTGAAGCTTTCAGCACTACAAATGTTTTTGTGAGTAGGGAGAGGGAGGAAATGAGGAAATGCCATTAGACTTCACCAAAAATACAAACCCCAAACATTTCTGCCCTGGGGTGGTGCAACAGAACTTCACTCGTGGGGCTGGCTGATTTAATCCTGTCGCACCACAATATTTTGTGGTGATTTTTTTGTTCAGTTTCACCACGTGCTCCTAATCATGGAATCCCAGAATGGTTTGGCTTGGAAGGGACTTTAAATATCATTTTGTTCCAGCCCCTGCCACGGGCAGGGACACCTTCCACTATCCCAGCTCGCTCAGAGCTCCATCCAACCTGGCCTTGGACACTTCCAGGGATCCAGGGGCATCCACATGACCTGATCTATTCATGATTTCCCAGTTATTTTCTTGTAGGAATTTCTTAACCCTCCCAGTGCCGCTCTGAAGCCTGTTAATTGCCTTCTCCCTGCTGCCAGGTAAATTCTCTTCTCCTCCCTTCTTACGACACAAGGAATTTTCCTTTGATGACAATCAACTCGTCTCATTAAGAGTTTGAAGGGGCTGAGGATTTCCAAGGCTCCCACACCCAGGCTTTGCCGTTTCGGGCACAGGGGAAGCGCGGCAGCGCTGCCCTTGGTGTCTCCGTGTGCCTTCATGTGCCACAGCCTCGTGTCACCCCAGCTCCCCCAGGCAAAACCTCCACTGCTCTGGGAGCAGGAAATTTTCAGTCATGATTAAAAGAAGGAGAGAGCTCCACTGCACAGAGAACAGGAAAAGGCGGAGGAAGCGCAATTGCAGCTCCAGGAAAACACGTTCGCCTTCCGTGACTCTTTCATCTCATCCTCCTTCTGTTCCCGAAATTACCTCTCCACTTTTGCCACCCACACCCTGCTCTGCTTAAAGCAAAGGGGAGAAAAGGTCTCGGGAAAGATGCTGAGCTCTGCTGAGACCCCAGTACTGAGCCAAAACTTGCCTTGTGTTGAAATAGCAGCACCTGAAAAAAACACGTTGTTCCAAAACTTTAGTTCTCCATGAAATCCAAATCAGTGCTCCAGGCCAAAAATTCCTCCTGGTTCTACCCAAGGCCAACAAAAACCCAGCAGCCCCCACATGACTCTCAGGATGTCCAAATCCTCACCACAGCCTTTCTTTGCTGCACACCTTCCATGAGGCCTGGGGGAAAGTCGCTGTTTTCTGCCTCGACTTGCCCACTGGAAAAGAAAAATAATAATGAATTCCTACCTTGGAGACCTCCAGATAAAAGGTCATGGGAAATAAGAGCCAAATATTGCTGGTCCTCTTTTTTCTGAGCTTCAATAATTCATTCCTTGCTGGGCTGCTGGATTTCTGTGCTTGTATTGTTGTATTTCCATTGACCTGCACTTCCAGCAGAATTGGAATAAAATGTAGTTGAAAAATTGATAGGAAACACAAGAAACAAATTATTTTGGTCGTACTGAGTGAGTAGCAGTTAATGCTCTGTGAATGTAGGGCCCAGCACATGCCAGCTCTGCCTCTGCTTCCTAAAGCCACGTGGAATGTCAGGATTTAGGCTGGGGTGGGGTTGTTCTATTTCCAATTAATTTCCAGTGCTCACATTCCTACTGGGAATAAGCATTTTGCTGGTTTGTCTCCCTTTTCCCTTTAGAAATGTGTGATTAGGGTGAAAAAAGACTCTTCATTCTTTGAGACAGCTCTGAGAAGCTGATCTCAGCTTAGCCAGGCAGGAGTTCAGCCTTGGCGGGGTGATTGAGCACTTCCTCACCTCAGGGTCCAGATGTTCAGCTGTGCTTTGAGGAGAAGCTGAGGTGGCCCTATCGATCTGTCACCTGTCCCAGCAGCACCTCCCCGTTTTAGTTAAAGGGCCTTCTGCACAATATTTGCTTCTTTTGTCTCTCTGGTTACAAAAGAAAACCTCTTCTTGGAGTACAAAGGGAAGGCAGTGGCTGGGTGTTTATTTTGGCAGCCAGGGAAAACTTTTGTCATGGTGGGAGGAGAGAGAAGGGCTCAGAGCCCGTTGGATTCTGCATTATCCCAATGTCTTCTTGAATATCTCCCAGACTCACATCCCTTTTCTCAGCCTGCCTTGTGTCCAGCCTGTTGCATGAGTCCTCCCCGGTGTTGTGGTTGGCACTGCAGGAAGTACCAGAGGGAATAAACCCATCCCTGAGCTCCCCCAGTACCCAAACCTGATCCACTGCAAGCAGGAAGGAGAAAATCGTGGAATCCCAGAACGGTTTGGGTCGGAGGAACCCTAAAACTCATCCAGTGCCACCCCTGCCATGGGCAGGGACACCTTCCACTGTCCCAGGCTGCTCCAAGCCCCAATGTCCAGCCTGGCCTTGGACACTTCCAGGGATTTAGCGGCAGCCACAGCTTCTCTGGGAAACCTTTTCCAGGGCCTGCCCACCCTCCCAGGGAACAATTTCTCCCTAATATCCCATCTAACTCCACTCTCTGTCAGTTTGAGGCCATTCCCCTTGTCCTGTCTAAAGACTTGGGAAGTTTTCAAAGAGACCATGCCAAATTTTTTTCTCTTTCCCACCCTGGAGGTTAAATACACCTTAGGACCCCAGCAGGAGCCAGGGGATGCTGCTCCACAAGCAGACAGCTTGGGACTTAGCAAGGATCCCATGGAGGTGTAAAACTGTGGAGACCTGAGTCAGGTCTGCAGTGTGGAACAGCAAAATCCTGCTGGAAGGTGCTGCTGGTTTGAACTGCTGCTGGCTGAGACTGGAATAGGGAAATGTCAAAATTTCTCATTAAATACTCATGTGAAATGTTAGGGACAGATGTTTTCAGCCAGAAATGCCCGGGTTTAGTTTTTTCCCTGTTTACCCCTGAGCCTGGGAGCCTTGATTTTGGTGAGGACACTTGGGAGCGAGGGATGTCCAGTTTCAGCCAAGTGCTCCTTGTACAATGTCTGGATCCATGAAGGGCTCTGGATCAGCAGAGGTCTGGCAGTAAAAGCTGCAGGAGAGAGGCCGTGGCATCGTGCTTTTCATGCAGGAGAACGTGCTGTGCTGTCAGAACTGCCCCAAATTCGTGTGGGAATCAGAGGGAAACCAAGGAAAGCACCATCCTGCAGCTCAGAGAGAGTTCAGCAAAGCACATCCTCCAAATAATCCGCTCCTGCCACAGCCCCACGACAACATCCTGCTGATCCCTCACGGCCTCCCTGCCCAGACATTCCGAAAGCAACTTTTGCAATAAATCCCTCGACAATATTTTCCAGGCATTGCTGCTGGTTTTTTTCCCCCTCAGACACATTCTCCCTTCCGAGGCATCTCTGCTGGGAGAAGAGTGCCACCTCATGACTGATGCTGAGGATGGATCGAGCCCCAGCAGGGGAGCTGGGATTGTGCAGGACAGGGACAGCTCATGGCCTGGGCTCCCAGCAGGTTTGCATCCAGCACCTCAACACCCTGAGACCATCAGCCCCCTCCCGAACTCTCGTTTGTGTGCTTTGCTGAACACTAATTAGTTAATGACTCAGGAGAGCTGACATTATGGAGGCTTTAATACAAAGTTTTTCCTGCTTTGAAAGTCCTCTGATTTATTTTCAGACTTTTTTCCATCATCTCAGGCACCTCTCCTCTGGGAATTCTGCAGTTTGGGTGTGAGCACCCTCACCTTGCTTCTCTTTTACCACACAGTCTTCTCAAGTTCATTATTTTTTCCTTCCTAAAACCAACAGATTTTTCTCAACTTTTTCATCTGAGATAATTATTTTTAAACTAAGGGGAATTAAAAAGTCCTAATGACTCTTTGCTGCTTCCATAAGTGAGGTGCAGGTGTCAAAGAAGCTTAGAGTTTCTCTGCTCCATCACCAGTTTGAGGAAAATCTGACACTTATTGTCATAGATTGATTTGTCTGTGCTCCTCCCAGAAACAATTAGTTTAAATATTAGTAGTTTAAATATGAAGAAACAGAAAAAAATAACATTTTGCTGGGTTTTTTGCTGGTTTTTGGTCCCCTCTCCCCCTGCTTTAAATTAATTCAGGCATTGAGGAAAGTGCCAGACTGAAAAGCCCCGAGCCTGAGGTGTGTTGTTCCTATTTTTTCCCAGAATAGAAATATCAGGAGAGTAGAACTTAGGCTTCCCTAAAATCCCAACCCTGCTGCTGCTCTTCTCCTTTATTGGACCCATTGCTAAATGTGGGCAGTAATTAAAGATCCGAATCAGCTTCTTCCACACCACCTCCAATAAAACCAAAGTCAATTAAAACCAAGCAAATATTAATTTTTCCAAAATGGTCATTGATCTACCGGCAGGTGTATTAATAGCCCCTACTATTGGACGGGATGCCAGGCAAATAAAATATGGATATAAAATTTGACATCACTTGAATATTAAATAGCATTTCAGAAGTGAAAGATTTTGCATCTCCTTCCCCCGGGCAGCCACTTTCTGCTCCCTCCTGCATTTCAAAAAATACGCTGCTCGAGTTGTCAGATAGCCAAATATTATTAACCTGAAAGCATCAACTGAATAAGTCTCATCCCATGAACGGAAAAAAAAAACCAACTCAGAATAAAAATCAAAACCCACTTGCTGCTCAGTGGGAGGATTTGAACAGCACAGATGATTTTCTGTGCAGAACTGCAAGAAGGCCTGCAAAAGTTCATCAACAATCAGAGCTGCAGGGAGCCTGGCATTGGCTGAGCCTTTTGTTATGATCAAGATATCAATAAACCCTCATTTAAATTTTAATTAAAGATCGTTGTTGTGTCAGATGAACTTGGAGCTTCATGTGTTTAATGGTTTCCCTTAAAGAGATTTTTATAAAGGGCTTGATCAATCATATTAAATAATGACATGAACAAATGTTTGGTGGCTTCAATTCTCTCCCACTAAGAAAATTAAAGGGGATAAGATCTACTACCCAAGCCCATCATTTAAAATAGGAACAAAACCAGCCCAGATATTCCTCCTCCTCCTCCCAGAGCTTGGGATTTGGAGCTTTCTTCTGCAAACCCACGGAGCTCCTCTCCCCCAGTCCTCTTGCTCCTCTTTCAGGTGAAACAGAAGTCAAAAATACCATCTCTGAAAGCGGGATATCTTTAGAAAAGCTGATTTCTTCAAGTTTTCTCTTCTAAAAGCAAGCACCACCCACCCACGTGTGCCTTGTCCCAGCCCACCTAAAAGGATGCAGCGTTACGAAACCACCCAGGCGACCCCACAGAGCTGGGCTGCTGCTTCCCAAAAATCCCAGTGATTTTGGAACCTTTGCTCGTGCTGCATTTCCAACCATCACTTCTCACCAGCATCTGCCTGGCAGGAACAAGTGTTTTATCCTGAGCTCTCTTTCATCTCCCCCTCTGCTCTCACAGCAACCAGGCTTCAGCCACAAACCTCGAAGCAACCCCCAGAATATTTGGTGGGTGATTCACGGATTTTGCTGTCAAAAAGCTCCTGATCTTGCCTTATTTCCTGGATTTTACAGCATGCCAAGCTGCGTGTTCACACTGTTTTGTCTTTAATCCTGGCTGCACAAACATTTCCACAGGAAAATGTGACATTTTTGTATAAAAAGCTCCGAGTCGGGGAAGTTCAGCACGGAGCAAACCTGGGATGTTCAGCGTTTTAAGGAGAGGAACAAAAGCCATCCAAACATGGAATGAGGTGTGGAAGAAGTGGAGGAATGGATCACACTTCTATTTCAATGAAATGTTTATCCCCCAGCCCTGACAGCACAAGTGTGCAGCAGGTACAGAGTGCCACAGAAAACGCTTCTTTGGCAGCAAGCGCCATCCCAAGGAAAGGGGTTTTTCTCCCAGCCATCCCTTGGCATTAATTCCCATCAGTGGGAATTCAGCAGTGTTTTGGTGTCAGTCCCATGGCTCTGGGTGCTGAGTGCCTGTTCCTCAGGGCAGATGCTGAGGGTTGTGTAGAATTAGAGCCAATACAGCAGTCACGTTTATTTTTCACAGGTTTGACTGTCCGTGCACATTCCTTGAAGGATGCCGACTTGGAAGAGCTCCCTCACAAAAATGTTCAACCCTTTTTCAAGGCCAAATGCATTTCACAGAATCCCTGAATGGTTTGGGTTGGAAAGGACCCTAAAGCCCACCCAGTGCCACCCCTGCCATGGGCAGGGACACCTTCCACTGTCCCAGGCTGCTCCAAGCCCCAATGTCCAACCTGGCCTTGGGCACTGCCAGGGATCCAGGGGCAGCCACAGCTGCTCTGGGCACCCTGGGCCAATGTCCCACCACTCCCACACTCAAGAATTTCTTTCCAATATCCCATCTAACCCTACTCTGGCACTGGGAAGCCACTCCCCCTTCTCTTGGCACTCCAGCCCTTGGAAATTGTCTCTCTCCATGGTTCCTGTAGCTCCTTCAGGCCCTGCAAGGCCACACTGAGCTCACCCCAGAGCTTCTCCTCTCCAGGCTGAACAATCCCAGCTCTCCCAGCCTTTCCTCCCAGCAGAGCTGCTCCATCCCTCTGCTCATCCTGGTGCCTCCTCTGGGCTCTCTCCAGCAGCTCCACGTCCTCCCTGTGCTGGGCCCCAGGGCTGGGGCAGCTCTGCAGGTGGGGTCTCACCTGAGCACAGGGGCTCAGGGGCACAATCCCAATCCCTTTCCTGCTGTCCACCTGCTTTGGAAGCAGCCCAGGACACATTTGGCTTTCTGGGAAGCAAATTCTCATTTCTGGGTCAGGAATTTTCTATTCTTCACTTCCTATTTGTATTTTATATGTGCCCAGTTCCCATCTCCTGCCTCTCCAGCAGGGAGTGGAGAGAGAGGAACCTGCTTCTGATCCACCCAGGATCCTCTCAGCTCCACACAGACCCAGCCAGGATCCTCTCAGCCCCTCACTCTGGTGCCTCAGCTCACACTGCTTAGTGAAAACCCTCCTTCTCCAGGGAGGCAGCAGCTGGAATCAGAGCCTTGCTGCCTGTTCCTGGATGATTGTCAAGGAATTGTGGACCAGGATGCCCGTGTACCATGACAGGGGAGAACATCCCATCTCCAGGATTCAGGAGAAAGCCCTTGGATTCGTAGGAAAATATTTTTAAAAGGTCAGGACAGTTCTTCTCCTTACGCAGCACTTTGGAAAGAGGAGCTGCAGCTTCCTTTAACCATAATTCCCATAAATCCCCCTGTGGTGGGCACCCAGAAGGAAAAATAAAGCTCTTGTGAGGTTCTGATCCGATGTCTGAGGAAGCTCTGGATCTGTAAATGGATCCAAACACAGAGCAGGGCACAAAATCCTGGCACTCCATGTTCCAGCTCCTCTGAACTGAGCTCCCCGTTCCCAAGGACTCCCAGTGCCAGCTCTGGAACAAACTTCTCTCTTTTTGGTCAGGCATTATTGGATGTAAGAAATTCCCCAGATTTGGGTGACATGAAAATGTAACCATCACCCGCTGGGAAAAGATCAGCTGAAAAACAACATCAAAACTCAGACACCTCAGGATTTTCTGGGCACAGCCTGAATTTGAGGCTCAATGAAGGTTAAGTATTGGCTGAATTGTAATTTTATGGTAAAATCGTAATGTTTTTGGTAAAATTACCATCTCTTTACAAGCAGTTTATTGAGAATGTGTTAGTACTGTTTGGAAAAGTGGCAGCACATTTGAGGCTGGATCAGGCAAACTCTCCTGCCTCCCCAGGTACCACTTGTCAGAAAGCAAGGAATTAGACACAAATTACCCAGTATTTAATTCCTGATAGGAGAAACAGTAACCAAGCAAATCAAACATTTCTAATTCAGCATTTTTCCACTGGAAAATATCATTTTGCTGGCATTGAAATCTCCTGCTGGGGGGAAAAAAATGTGTATTTTAACAGTTTGTAAAAGACTAAAGCATGTCCATTTTTCTCTTGTTTAGGTGTTGCATTACACAAAATATCACATTTGAAGAAGTCAGAATGAAACCAGAACTCTTTGACAGATTCAAGTTAGACTTTGTTTAGAATTTAACTTAATATCAACTCCTTTTTTTTTTTTCATTTTTATGCCTGTTATTTGTTTTAGCAAGAGATAGAATTCAGAGCGTCAGAAAGTTCAACTGACTTGAAATTGTGGCTTCTCATCAGCTCAGTTTCCTTTGAATATTCATCTCTGTGCAAACAGGAGCTGATAATCTGTGTGTTCTCCTGCAGAGCTGTGATTTTATTACAGGGTGGGGTGGTCAGAGCAGCTGCTCCAGCCCACTCACTCCATGGAAATTTGGATTTTCTGGACTGAGCTGGTCCTTGCTCCCTCCTCAGCTACCACAGAGACCCCTGAGCAGCATTCACAGATGGTGTCAGCAAATAAAATCTCAAATATAGTGATCTGCTCCTCAGGCTGATTAAGTAAGAAACGTGAAAATAGAAATATCAAAATACTCGAATCGTTTGCAAGGGAAAAAAAAATAAACCCCGCCAGTTTTAACATTAAAAAAGGAAAAAGAAAACAAACGAAACCCAGTGAAAGTTAACTCCTTATGTTCTATTAAGAGTAAAAAACGTCTGTCCTCGATCCCTTCCTCTCCCACACCATTCATACACCCACAACACGAGGGTTTCACACCCAGATCCTCAGACGTGCTGAAGCAAAGATATTTAAAATATTTAAAAGGCTCCAGGCACCTGTGCAGTGTTGATTTCTTTCAGGAGGTTTCATTGCTCAGGGTGAGATAAACACCCGATTTCCAGGTGTGCCCTGACCCGAGTTATCAGAACCCCTGGGAATTCCCCTTTGCTACCTCAGAATGAGAGATTATATATATGTATAAAATACATATTTATGGAGTGTTTACTCACATAAACTGAAACTACCATGGCTTTATCGTCAGCTGTACCTAAATTCTACGATTTTATGCTTCCAGCTTTAAAATACTGCGGTGAATTCAGGCTCCAACATGACTTTTTGATTCCTTCTTTTTAGCTTGATTAAACAGGACCCATCAACTCCCATGGAATGTTTCTGACACCAGCTTGGTGGCACTCTGGGAATTTTATTCCAAATCTCTGTCCTTTTTTCCTTTTTTTTTTCCTTTTTTTTTTTTCTTCTTTTTTTTTATTTTTTTTTGAGGCAATCATTTTCGCACCGGGGAGAACTGTTTAGTACAAAACTGACAGCGAAAAATTCTAGAGGAGGAAGAGAATCTACTGCCAGCACATCTCCTGCTTCTCCATCTCCGCGTGTTCCTGCTGGCACAGCAGGGAAACAGAGCCGGCAAAGCTGGGGAATTTGCCAAAGCCCACGCAGTGTCTGCAGGAAAACTGAGGGATCAAGCAGGGGGTCTTGGCTCCAAGGCTGGTTTTTGATAGCCCACGTTGCTTTCTCGTTCTCCTGAACACCCCAAAAATAGCAGAGTGACAAATCCTTCACCGAATGGACGGGAGCGCAAAAGGTCAGCGGGGCAGGGAGCAGGGCTCTGCCTCGCTGGGGATCCTCCCCAGACAGGGAGCAGGGCTCGGATGCAAAGCTGGAATCCGCTTGGATTCCACCTGGAATCCACCTGGAGCTACAAGCAAGGAGCACATTCCTCCAGTTCCCTCAGTATTGGTGTCATTGGAGAGGGACTTTTCTGCAGAGGGACTTTCCACACAGGCCTGGAGGGCCAGGACCCAGGGAATGGCTTCCCAGTGCCAGAGGGCAGGGCTGGATGGGATATTGGGAAGGAATTGTTCCCTGGGAGGGTGGGCAGGCCCTGGCACAGGGTGCCCAGAGCAGCTGTGGCTGCCCCTGGATCCCTGGCAGTGCCCAAGGCCAGGCTGGACATTGGGGCTTGGAGCAGCCTGATCTAAGAGAAGATTCCCCACCCATGGCAGAGGTTGGAACAGGAAGATCTTTGATGTCTCTTCCAACCCCAAACCATTCTGGGATTCCTTGATTGCAGTGATTGAGTAAAATTCTCCCATCTGCTCCCCCTTGCCCCAGACAAGGGGCAAACCCAGCTCTGTAGCCACAGGTCAGTGCCTCTCCTGCCTCCTGATTCCCACAGCTCCATCAGGAACACATGGAGGCTGCAGGAATTGATCTCAAAGGGGCAAGAACTTCATGTTTGGTTTTGGTTTTGAAAGGTTCTCAGGATTCAAATGAACTTTTTGCAGAAGTAGATCAAAACCTGCGGTGATGCCTCAGCAAAGGCTCTTGTGGATGCAGAGAGAGTGAAAGGAATTCAACAGGAGCATCACAGGCACAAGGAAATCTCGGCTCCCAAATGGAGACCCCAGACCAAATTTTGTCCTCCTGCACGTGAGTGAAACCCCACTGACCCCAGAGATGGGGAAACCCCTGTGCTCCATTTGCTGCTGAGTCTTACTGCAGGCTGAATGTGAGGCAGAATTCCCAGGCAATGATGGAAAACAGCCGTTCTTGTGGGATATCCCAAATAATTCAGTGCAGCAGAAAGTCTGCCTGCTCCTGCCAAGTGCCAGCAGCAAATTGCTGAACCTCGAAATCGCTGTGACTGGCACAGAGGTGCAGCCATAATTCTCAGCCCCTCATTTCATTGAGAGCCCTTTTTTAATCCCAGAAATGGAATTTGAAAAGAAAAGGTGCTGCTGTAAAAAAAGCCTGTCTTGAGTAAAACAAAAGCTGAACCAGGCTGTCACTGGGTGCAAACTGCAGGGCTGGAAAATCACTGAAATCACTGCATTTCAGCCCAAACATGGATTTGATCCCATGGTTCTGAAGCAGCTTTCCCCCTGATTTTTTTAAAGAGTTTTATTTTTGATGGCTCCCATCCCAAAGGGAAACACTGCACGGTGAGAGTGCCTGACACAACCTTTCATTGTCTAAACTGCCATGAAATCTGCAATGAAGTGCACTCTGAGGAAATGCATCAGGTCCCTCTGGGTCACCACAGCAAACCCTTGTGGCACTGTGAGACAGAGCAAAGCTTGAGCCTGAACGGCAGCAGGCAGCAGGAACAAAGTGCTGTCCAAATTTCTGCACAGGGCAACTTCTCAGGAGTAATAAATCCAGAGGTGGCATCGACTTTGTGATTAATTCTCATCACTCAGAGGTGGGGGGGAACCTTTTCTCCCTATCAGCAACAGCTGTGGGGAATTTATTCTGTCACTCTCTTAGGCCGTGTGGTGCAAACATTAATAAATTAATGTGCATTAATAAAACCTTTCCTTCTGCTGCAAGGGAATCTTCTGACAGGGCACCCTGAAATAAATAGGAGCCACTGGTGCCCTTGCTCTGGGCAGGAACAGTGTTATCCAGGAGCCAGAGCAGGGTCCCAGCTTCTTGTAGAAGCAGAGGCCTTTTTTCTTCCCATTTAAAAGCAAAACAATACAAATTGTTAACAATAATAAATAATAAGAAAATAAGAAAAAGCTGATGTAGCTTGGCTGCCTAAAAACAAAGTCTCCTTCACCCAATCCCCATAATTTAGTTTCTCTGACTTGGAAAATCCGACCTTCCATCCTAGCTGTGCAAAAGGAACGGGAATTTAATCATTGCTGAATGGGAGACTGAATTAAAAATGGAGATCAACATTTCAGAGGAGGGTTTGTTTTTTATGAGCCGTAAAACATAGTTCAATTAACATAGTTCAATTAATCTTCTTGATTTCTGCAGAAAATTGTCCCTCTTCTTCCCCACCAGGCAGAACCATTTTTCCTAACCAAAGCAGCAGGATCACCGAGTTCTTGCTTTCCTTGTCATGAAAACTCCAAATTTCCCACTTACTTCCAAGCTGAATTCCAGCTGTAAAGGGATTAGGAACTGATGGGTCCTAGGAATGACAACCTCCTTTGGGGAAACCCACCCAGGGGCCCCTGGTCAGAACAGGGAATCAGAGAATCATGAAATCATTTAGGTTGGAAAAGAACTTTCAGATCATCGAGCCCAACCCTCAACCAGCTCCAGCCCATGTTCACCCCTGAACGTTGTCCTCAGGTGCCACATCCACACAGGTTTTGGACATTTCCAGGCGTGGTGACTCCAGCACCTCCCTGGGCAGCCCCTGCCAAGGCCTGACCTCCCTTTCCATGAGGAAATTCCTCCTGNTGGCACCAGCACCCCCAGGGCCTTTTCCAGCCCCTCTGCCCAGCCTGGAGCTCCATGGAGTTGTTGTGTACAGTGCCCTGTGAGCTGCCACATTCCTCTCCCTCCGTGATTTTGCAGGAAAGAAAGCATCCTTTAGAACTCAAAATCACACAGGAAACAACACAAGAGGTGATTTTGTGACAGGGCTTGGTGTCCTCCCACCCTTCCCACCTGTGAAAGCAGCAGGAAAACGGGAAGATCTTCGTATTTCCATTTGGGTGCTTCATGGGAATTGAAATGCAAACTCGTCCTGGAAGAACAAGGAGACAAATGAAGGCTTAAATATTTGTGTCAGGCCCACAGAAAGAGAACTGACGTGGTGTTCCTGCCTGGCTGCAGCAGGGAGGTCCAGAGCAGCAGCTTTCCCACATTTTTCCCTGGTAATTGTGACTCCACAGGGTCCAAGGAGCTGCAGGAAGGGCAGGGAAACGCCAGAGCAGTGTCACAGTGTGGTGACAGCTGGTAAATGTCTTCCTAAAGATGACATTAGAAGTGAGAAATACAGAGAAACAGCAGTTTTCAGCCATCAGAAGGGAGAAATGAGAGCTTGGGAGAGAAGGCTCAAAAGAATGAGGGCAGAATTACCTGGAACAGCCTGAACAGCCCTGAAAAAGATTTGGGATATTGAACTCCCAATGCTGGCTCTTCTCAGGACCCTCCATGTGACTTTCCATGATGCCACCAGTGCAGAGAGACAATGGGCATTTCGACAGCCTGCCATTTGTGCTCTGTGAATTTATTGTTTTCAATTGTTTCTGATTGCCTTCTAAATAACTGATGTGTGGCAGGCTTGTCCAGGGCTTAAACAATTTTATTTACTAAATATTCCATATATACTGTTCAGCTTAGTAAAACAAAGCTAATAACATGCAGTAATGAAAGGAAAATCGCATTCTCTTCATATTCTCCCATTTTGCTGGCATCATTTTTGGCCTCTAAAATTCATTTCTCCTGATATTTTTGCCTGGGCAGCCTGGTTTCCCATTTTTCCTGGCTTTTTCCCTTCCACTCCTGGGCATCAATATTTTATTGCAGCGCTTTCCTGAGCTGTGGGTCTGGGATGGAGCAGGTTCCAAGTCCCAGGTCCTCGCCATTCCCAGGAATTTCTTCACCCAGAGGACGCTCTGGAATGTGCACTGAGCTCAGATCAACACCTCTCTCCGTGCCTCTGAACAAAGCACAGTATTTTTGTGCCCTATAGAGTGAGGTTCAGCAGAGCTGGGAAGAGAATGCGACGAAGGAATTAATCCCAGTTATCCCAGTTCCACTCCAGACACTATCCCAACATCCTTCAGGAGTTTTATTGGTGTTTATGCATTGCCCACCAGCCCAGCTCTCAGGTCAGGGTAACTAAAAGGTGACTCCCACCTTCAGGGGAGCCAAGGGACCCCTTGGATCCCGGGATCAGGGGTGGGCTCCAGCAGAAGGAATCTTTGGTGCCAATTCCTGTTCCCCTGGGCACGTGCTGAGCGTGGGTTTGTGACAGCCAGGGGACAGAGGATGGCACAGTGCCAGGCACGGGCACTCCCCACACCTCCTGAGACCCAGCAGCAGGTGAGTTGGTGAACCACAGGCAGAAGAACAGTGTCTGATAAAGAAATTATTATTAAAATCTTCGCTCCCAGACCGAGCACTTCAGTTTGTACACCCTAAAACTGCTTTCTAAGCTCCTCCTCGTGTGATGCCAAACCTCATTCTGTCCTGGCACGTGCCTTCTTGCAGACAGAAAAAAGAATAGATTAAAGACCTGGGGAAGCAGTGGGTCCTGATTACAGCACTTGTTCCTTCTCTGTTCTTGCAGGGATGACCTGCCAGGCTCGCAGCTCCTACATCACGAGCGAGATCCTCTGGGGCTATCGCTTCACGCCCGTCCTCACGCTGGAGGATGGCTTCTATGAGGTTGACTACAACAGCTTTCATGAAACCTACGAGACCAACACCCCCGTTTACAGTGCCAAAGAGCTGGCAGAGATGGCCAGCCGAGCAGAACTGCCCCTGACCTGGTCTGTTTCCAGCAAGCTGGACCAACACGCCGAGCTGGAAACGGAGGAGGAGGAAAAGAGCCAAGAAGACCAAAACGAAAGAAACGGTGACGTGGCCAACTTGGAGAACGAGTCCAAAGTGTAGAACCAGCGGAGAGATCAGGGCCACGCCACCTCCTTTGTCTTCTCCCTCTCTGCTCCCCCTTTCTTTCTGCGACACGCCTTTAAGATTTTTCTCTTCCTGTTATTGGTAACTCACGGAAAATGAACAATTCAGCTGCGAAATCCCCGCCCAACTTCAAGCCCAGAGATTCCCAGACTAAGCAAAGGCGTGGGTTAAAGCTGCAACACCCATCCAGGATGGTGGAATCTCCCCCTGGAAGGGACTGATGGCACCTCTCCGGTGCAGCCTTCCAGGTTTATTCACGTCAACAACACAAAACCCAATCCCTAAATGCAAAGGAAATGCATGCAAGGGATTTAAAAGGAAAGACTAATTAATGTTCATCAAAGCAACGGGCCTTGACTGTGGTTTTTATGTATTTCAGGACAGTTTCACAGACTGGGTGGCAATGGGATGGGCCTTGCAGCTTTAAGAGGAAGGTGAGCAGAGGGACCTGCAGCCCCACAGATCCTGTACATATGCCTTATGTAACTATTTCTCTCTACATTTAGTAATAAACGCCGCATGTACAAAAGTACTGTAGTAAAGAACTTCTAAATCATGTACACAGCTGTGTAATTAACGTAGGTTTAGAAACAGAGCTCTAGAAATATTGGGATGCAAAAACTAACTACCCATTGAGTAGGCATTTCTCTTCAAATATTTGGAGTGTAATATATTGATTTTAATTTTTTTTTTTCCTTTTTCCTTTTTTTGCCTCCCCTCTCTGACTCTCCTAGTGCATGACATTTTCTTCTTCAGTGTTCCAGACTGGCAGCTGTTTAGAGTACCTCACTGTTTGCCAAACAGAGCGTTTCACTCACTCTAAAAAGCCATAAGTCTGGGAGAGGGCAGGGTAAGAGAAATTGTACCACAACTCCTGACATACTGTGAAAATGTTTACAAATAAGGCAAAACCCTTCCTGGTTACTCTTTTTTGGGGAGGGGCAGCTCAACCGAAAAATTTAGGCTGTGGCAAACTCATGGCTAACCAGAATTTCCTGTGTAGTCTTCATACAAGGAGCATGTGTCGTGTGGAGGGGTTATCCTCACTGTGCAATATCCAGGGAATCTCCTCCCTCCTCCCCACCCAAACCGTGGGATTTCAGCGGAGTGGTTTGCTCCACAAAAAAAACCACACAAGCCATTGAAAAATGCATGTTGCACCTCAGCCAGTAGATTTTAGCTGCTTCAGCTGGGAGAGAAGCAACTGGATTTCGTGTGGAGCCCGAGTCCATGAGCTTTGCCATTTGCTGGCGGTGCGGAGGGCACGACATCCCTGGGGGTGTCCTTCCACGAGGATTCCCAGGAAAGCACACGGATCCTGCCACCCACGCTCAGGAGGGTGGCTCCCCAGTGAGTTTCTCCACGTTAGGTAGCTCCCTGGTTGTTGTAAATCCCTGGAAAACCCTGGACATTCTGTCCACGGGGCAGAGGGAACTTTCATTGCTTCCACGGCAGCACCCCTGGGAGTGGGGGAGCTCAGCCCCACCAAGAACAGAATTTCTGCCAGCACAGGAGGAGAAGCTGCAGCCTTAATTTTGGGGGTTTTTTTTTAATGCCTGCCCACTCCGGGAAGAACGAAAACACTGAAGAGAATCCGAAGCTTTTTTTTTTTTTGTACAGAAAAATTTACGTTAAAATAAAAGAGAAAAAAAAATAAAAAAAATAAACCTCAGGAGAAACTTGGTGGGCAGGTGGAAAATTTGCACTGTGATATAGCTTTGGCATTAAATTCACACCTCTTTTCTTCTTTTTTTTATCGTTTTTTTTTTTTTTTTGCTGGTACCACTGCCCCTTGCTGATTTTCAGAGAGGATGGCTGGTCTGGGGGGGCCTCCAGGTGAGAAGGGCACAGCAGGGCCTGGGGAAGGGAAGGGTCACACACCAGGGCAGGTCAGGCTGGATGGGAAGAGGTTTTTTGGTTTCAGCACTGACCGTTTTCCCCTAAAAGGCTTTCCCAGGATGCAAGGAATGGTGCAGGATGAGGAATTTTTGGTCCCTCCACCCGGGGGAGGGATGATTCTGGCAGCTCAGTGAAGGCTGGAGACACTTCTGGGAGACAGCACCCACTTGGCCACAGCCCTTCCCAAGCTCGTCCTTCTGCCCCAGCACCGGCGGCTGCCCCCTGCTCCAGCCCATCCATCACCAGCCCCACGGCTCCCCACGAGGGGTGCTGAGAGGTTTTAGGGAAAGGTGGCTCCACAGCCCCTCTGGGAGCGTTGGACCCCGGTGCCGAGGAGCCGCCCACGCGCGTCCGTTCCGCCGAAGGGGCGCGAGCGGAAAGCAAAGCTTTCCCTCCGAGGAGAAACCTGCTTTTCGCTCTCGGAATTCACTGGGCCGCTCTCAAAGTTGTGGCTGCAGGCTGAGGAAATTTGTTGTGGTCGGGACAGCAGCTCAGGGCCCTGATGAAACCTTTTTTTTGTGTCCTTCAGCACAGAAAAAGAGACTTTCCGCCACTGGGGCATGCGCATGTGTAAGCTTTATTTTTGTGAATAGGGCACTTACAGCTTCAGGTGTGTGTGTGTTTTGTCTCTTTCTCTCTCCCCCTCCTGCATTTCCTTGTCTTTGGTATCCATGTAGGACGGACTGTAAAGTTTATGAGATCTCATTTTTTTGTAACATAAGCTTTAAAAAAAGAAAAATATATATATAGAGAAGCCTCCAAAGCTTTCAACGGGGAAGCTTCACGGAAACTTTGTACTAGAATGTCCCTATCAAACACCTCTATTTTTCTACAATGATTGATTAAGCAGTTTAACAATGTATTTTGTGTCAATGATTTCGACTGAATTGGTACAAAGACAATTAAGAATTGAATGCTGTTAATTAACAATGGATTTTCAAGCCGTATATCCTGAGTGGTGTTTTCATTGACAGTAAATAATTCAACCCAGGAACTTCAGCTCTTAATCCTGAACAATGTTCTAGGAAAGCTCAATTCCCTATGGGAATATTTGTGGCAAATCACATTTAAGGGATATGGATAATGTCACATCTTAATGTAAGCGACTACATAGTTAATCCAGACCCATTACACCTCTGTATTATTCACTAATATATTTTCATGGCTTTTTCTTGGAGTATCTTGTGATTTCCAGGAGGAAAAGGCTTTCCAGAGGTAAACATGAGCTCTCAGTAACCTCCTGGAGATCTCAATTCCTTCTTCAATGACCAGAAACGCTGCTGAGTGAGAATGTGACCTTCAGCAAATACTCCAAGCTCAGGCTTATCATTTAGCACCAAATACCACCTTATCAGCATAAAAATAAATCCAGAAATTATTTTAAAGTATCACCCAAAAATGCAGATGTCCTGGTAGGTGTCTGTAGCTGTTCTGATCTGCACCTTTGCCCTACAACGCCAAAGCCATGGGAGCTATCCCAACAAATCCAGCAGCTGCCAAAACCAGGAGGGACAAGGTGCTGGAAAATCTAAGAGCATCAACAGATGGTTTGAAGTTCCCTTCAGGTCTGTCTGGGTTGCTCATGTTCCTCTCTTGGAGCTGAAGTGGCTGCTCAGGCCTTCCAAAACCAGGGGAGAATGAAATTCCTGAAATCCCTGCTCTGTTTCCAGCCACAGGGAACCACTTTGGGCTATTTAGGAGAGGGAAGGCCTGGAATCAGTGCTCTCTTCAGCCCAGGGATGTCCAAAGCCTCATCCCATTTCTCCCAAAAAACAAACCCTGCCATAAGGGCACCGACAGCTCCAGCCCCATGCCAAGGGCTGACTTGCTCTGGAATTCCCCCAACAGCCCAACTTTAATCTTCTAGAGTGGAAGGATCCCTGCCCCTGGCAGAGGGGGTGGAACTGGATGATCTTTGAGGTGCTTTCAAATCCAAACCATTCTAGGATGCTACGATTCCATAATTCTGGGATTCTATGAAATTTTGGGGGTTTTTAATGGAAGAACGGAAATTTCCTCATTCCCTGGGCCCAGCCTACCCATCAGGGAGTTCCCTGGCTAAATGGCAGCCCTCAGGCTGAGGCAGGAATAATGCCCAGGTTTTTCACCTCCTCAGCTGGAGTCGTTTGATCGCTGTCCAGCAGAGCACAGCTCTGGGAGGATGCAGGGTGTTATTCCCAGAAAACCTGGGATACCTGGGCTACTCCTGCCTTTTGCAGATTTGAATTTGAAGTGCTGAATTTATACCATTTCCTCCAGTTCTTTGATGTGGGGGTGAATTAGAGGCTCACCATAATTTGTCTCCTGTGCACTGGGCACCTTGGACATTCCTGAGCAGCCACCACCAGAGCTTCCGGCTGGAAAATATAAAATTTTTACTGCTGTGGTACTCCCTGCCCACCAAAATATCTTTCTTTTCAGAATATCAGCCTCCTTAACAGCCAGGTCACCTCACTCAGGCACTTTTTAGGCCATAAATCAAACCTAAAACACGAGGAGTTGGTTTCTCTTCCACCCTTGTTCCCTCAGCTCCCAAACTCCTGTTTGGAAACAAGCATGTGGAGAGCAGGCATAAATCTGGGCTTTGAGCTGTAAATAATTATTAAAGACAAGACCTGAAAGCTGTTATTTGTTAATCATGTCCTGAGGGAGTTTTAAACTTCTAGGGTTTGGCCTTTTGGAGGGGAGAGGTGGTGTCAGACATTCACGATTCATTTTGTGGCTTTAGCTGAAGCTTCTTTCTCCCAATTTATTCTCACAGTTTTATCAGGATTTCCAGAAATTATAATCCAGTGGCAATCCCAGTGCAAAGGTGCAGTTATTTTACCCCTTCCACTGCCCCATTTGTTGCCTGTTGATGCTCCAAGAGTTTCCCATGTCATATCCAAGGATAGAATCCCAGAGTGACTCGGATCTTCCTCTTTCCCCTCTGCTGTGAAATCTGGTTTCTACTCCCAGCAAATTCACAACTCCAAACCACAGCTCTTCCCTCATTCTCTCCAGCTCACGTGTCATCCACACAGAGTAAAAACTTCAGAGTTTCAAATAACATCAGCTGCTTTTAGGGCTTTTTTTTCAGAGGGCAGGAATGGGGAGAGCTCTCTCTACTGTTTTTCCTTTTTTCCTTTTTTTAAACCAAAGGAAGCAGCTCCAAACTCACAGCTGGAGCTGTTTTCCCTCAAATGATTACAGGCAATCATTTGCACTGACTTTCCTGGAGAATTTAAACTGGGAGAACTGGTGGAGAACTGATATCCCACCAAATTTTCCTCCACATGTTGGACTGGAGTCCTCTGGACTCCTTCCAGCTCAGGGAAGGAGCGTTCCTGGCTCACCAGGATGAATCCTCACAGTCACCCTCCCTGGCCACTTCTCCATCATCATGTCCCAAATTCCTCACTGGGGCATCACATCCCTACAACAGCTCTTTAATCTTCCCAAATCTTCCCCAAAGGCAACTCTGATCCAATTAAAAACGGCATTTTTAAAAAGGAGATAATGATATCACAATGAGAAGTCTCTAATCTGAGAACATCAGTGAGATTTGGGCTGGGGAACCCAAACTGTCACGCTTTGGAGTCATTCCAAGGAATCTTGCTCAGATGGTGGTGGAAATTATGGTGGTGGAAGTCATTTCCTTTTCACAGCAACATTTGTGGTTTAGCTGGATGGGATAATGGAGCTGCCTCCCAAATCTCTGCTCGTGCTCCTCAGGAATGCTGAACACGGACCAGCTCTTCCCAAAATCAGGTGGAATTGGTTGGAAGGGACCTCAAAGCCCATCCAGTGCCACCCCTGCCATGGGCAGGGACCTCCCACTGTCCCAGGCTGCCCCAATCCCCAGTGTCCAACCTGGCCTTGGACACTGCCAGGGATGGAAATACAAAAGATCCCTGGAAAGGAGGAATAAAAACGAGTGCAAAGCCCACAGATGAAGCCAACAAAGTTCCTGGACACAGGGCAGGGCCAGTGGAATCAGGAGTTCAGAGATCAGCCATGCTGAGCCATTTTTTACAGTTTCTCTGTCATTTCTTAACATGCACAAAATACCTATTAATAAATATATTAAATAAAGCATGACCAAAACCATTCCTTAAAAACATTGGCCAGACAAATCATCACCACAGAATTACCCTTAATAAATATATTAAATAAAGCATGACCAAAATTATTGCTTAAAATCCTTGGCTGGCCCACTCACCACCATGAAGTCTCCCTGAGGAGAAAAGGGAGAGAATTCCTAATTTCAACCCCACACAGAATTTTTTCCCCCGCTGTGAAATGCAGCAAAGTAACTCCAATGAGAGATGGCATCGTTTCCAAACTCCCTGGATTCAAAGGAAGAGGGGAATGTTCAATGCACAAAAACCATTGGGCCCCTTCAAGACTCTAATTTTTTTTGTCACCAAAAACGACACTGAAATTTCCCAGGAAAGTGGCAGAGGAAAGTATGGAAAGTGTTTAAATTTATTTCATAAATTTAAATAACAAATTCCATTTTCTTTTTTAGTGATTTTTTGTTCTCTCTTTGTATCAATTCTGACTGATTTGCCAAAAATCTGCATGGCCATAAAAATATGACCTTTGAAGAGTCATATTTTAGGTCTTTATTTTAGGTCTTTAATTATTAATTACTGAGGAAGCTGTGGATCAGAACTGATAATTACAACAAGATCAATCCAGTGAACTCCCTCAGAGAAAAAATTCCCAAAAATTAACTCCCAGCACTTCATAGATCAGAACAGAATCTTCCATTCACAGTTTTTTTCCCCCTCATATTTCCAAAATAAATTAATGGCGCGTTTTGCTATGAGAACAAATGTTTTGTTCATCTGGAGACTTTCTTGAAATAAGTTGAAAAAAACCATTTTTGCTCAACTTTGCAGATAATGAACAAATTCAGGCATCAAATTAAATCAGTTTTCCAACTGTAAAATGGAATAGGCATTAATTTTTGTTATTTTAATAAAATTCTCTGCTGGAGATATCTGGAAATGAAGAAATTTGCCATCAGCTCACCCTGACAATGAGTCAGTCATTGCCAGCCTTTGATCACAGATAAAATTAAACTATTCCCAATCTGACATTCTGTACATTTTCATCCCAAAAAATGCACTTGGGAAGGGTTTGGACCAAAATGTCAAGGACCCACTTGGGATTTAGGAAGTGTGGGCTCAACTTCCTGCTGGAACTGACTCAGAGAGACTTTTTTAATCTTAGATTATGTTAAATATGGAATTGGAGAAGCTCAAACCACCTCTCCTTCCTCCCCTGGCAGGTTCTACCCAGCAGGGAACAAATTATCAAAGTGGGGGAGGAAAAAGGAGAAAAGAAGGAAAAATGAGGGCAAAGGGAAAGAGGAAAAAAGAAAAAGAAAAGGAAAAGGGGGGGGGGGAAGGAGGAAAATTTAAAAAGGGAGAAAATGAAAAAGGGAAAAAAGGGGGAGGAGGGAAAAGGGGGATAAAAAGGAAATTAAAAGAAGAGGAAAATGGGAAAAAAAGAAAAAATTTTAAAAAGGAAGTGGAAAGAGGAGAAAAAGAAAAAGGGAAAGAAGGGAGAAGGGGGAAGGGAAAAGTAGGAAAAGAGGAAAAAAGAAAAGGGAATAAGGGGGAAGGGGGAGGAAAGGGGAGGAAAGGGGAAAGGGATAAATGAAAATAGGCAAAAAAAAGGGAAAAGAAAGAGGGGAACAGAACAAAATGAAAAACTCATTCCCAGAAGAGTAAGAAATAATAACATATAACCAGATATCAAACTCATTTTCTCTGCATTTCTGCCTGAATCCCAGAAGTTGAATATTAACAGGATTAGGTTAAAAAAATTAGGAAATTGTACCTCACAGAGAAGTTTAGGAATAAACTAATAAACCAATATTTGCTCGAATCATCTCAGCAAATAAGCAGGAATCAACAAAACCCTTCCAGGGAAGGCATGGTCACCTCCTTGCTGTCCCAGCAGTGTCCCTGCACTGTCCTGCCAGGTAGGAGCAGATGTGAGGCAGAAATAATTCCAATGCACCTGGCAGTGGGTAAAGATCAGAGGATTTCATTTAAAAAGCACATACAATGATGTAATTAGAGAACCAATAAAAGAAAAAAAAATACATGAACATGTGTCCTAGGAAAATAATTTCCCCACTTTAAAATGAGATGATCTCAGTCTCTGGGACATCTTGAAATCTGCTTTTCCACAGTTTCAGGGAGCATTTTCTCCCACGATGTCAATGTTTCTTTTCCTTTACACCTTCTCTAATCTACGCCACCAGATTACCATGTAACACACCACAATCAGTTTTCAAATGAGGAGATATTTCTTTAAATGTGCTTTATAATTGGGAAAATTTTAATTTTCATTTACTCATTTTCTCAGTGAGAACTCAGCCTTTTATTCTATCCCTTGTCCCTTGTCCCTCTGGTCCTTGTCCTACACTAAATCCTGCCCATCCTTTGGGCCACATCCCAAAGCCAATCCCTGCTCCTTGTTGCTCAGAATCTTTAGAATTGACCTCTGCAAAGCCCATGAGAATGAACTCCAAACCTCATTTGATCATTGTTTGGAGTGGAATAAACTGAATTGAAGCCGTTTCAATTTTGAGTGAAGTGCCACAAACTGATCCTGTGCAATCAAACAAATCCACTTCAAATTACTCCAGCAGCTAATTTAGATAAATTTCCCGAGCAGACAAGTCTCAGCTACAAAGAGAGACAGAGATAAGGGAAAAATACGAAGAGAAAATGCAGTTATGCAGCATTTTGGTTGAATTAGACAAGGCTTCGATAGCAGTGAATACCATTATTAAGGGTTTTGTAACAGTCACCAAAAAAGTAGAAGTTTCAAGGAGGAAAATTAAATTTACATATAAAACTACAGTGTTTATTACTTATGGAGAGTTCTTCTCCAATGCAGAACAGAAACAGGAGGGAGAAAAGAAGACTTTTGATACTTTACACTTCCATTTACAATGTAGAAATTTGCATTGAAATATAAATTCCATTTGAATGTTTGGGCCATAAGTCTGAGTGGAGCTGTAGGAACAGACGAGGCAGGGCTGAAAGAAAGGGAGAGATCTGAGGTTTTTTGCATGTCAAAGGATGGGATGGGACAGAAGTTGGGACAGGTGGGGAGAAGAGAAGGGATCCAG
The DNA here is from genome assembly GCA_013397115.1 of Edolisoma coerulescens. NCBI lineage: Eukaryota > Metazoa > Chordata > Aves > Passeriformes > Campephagidae > Edolisoma > Edolisoma coerulescens. Next base: position 426,304 of record VWZW01001437.1, read on the forward strand.
GAGAACAAAGAGGCTCCCCCAGCTCACTCTGGAGGCACTGGGAGAAATCCTCTGCAGAAAAGCTGAAGGAGCAGCTCTGGAGGGAAGATCTCCAGAAGGTCCCAGTGCAGAAATCCAGAGGGAGGGAGAATCCAGGTGGGTTGGTGTTCCAAAGGCTCCAACGCTGGGGCGCACGGAGCCGCATTCCAGGATTTTCCTGCAGGGAAAGCTCCCCACATCCCGTCTGCTCCAGGGAGAGCAGGGGACAAGGGACAGCACGGAGAGGGAGGAACAGAAGGAGGGAGATGGTGGAGAGGGCTCCTGCTGCGAGGAAATGTCACCAATCCCACACAGCTCGGAAGAAAAGGAGGAGACAGAACAAAACCGTGGCTGAGGGATCAGCCAGGAGCCCTTCCAGGGGCAGGGGAAGGAAGGGAAGCAAAGGAAGAACACAAAGTCAAAGGTCCTTTTCCTTTTCCATGAGCTGTTTTGTTCTGTTCTCCAAAATTCCGGCTGCTTTTCAGCTTTTTTCCAAATGTTGAAAATTGTGGATTATTTGTAAGTTTGCTGGACCTAAGAATTGTCAGGCCAGAGCTTGAGCTTTATCTGAGCTGCAGGGGAGTGTTGGGCAAGGCAAAGATGGATTGGGGAGAAACCTGGAGCTGACAGCCTGATAATCAATGATTGTCAGAGCAGGCAAAGCTGGGGCCTTAAATAATATTTCAAAATTAATAACTGGAGGGGGTTGGAACTGGGTGATCTTTAAGGTCTTTTCCAACCCAAACCAATCTGTGATTCCATAGGAGTGGAGGTGAAACTCCTACACAGCACCACATCCCCTCTACACTGAATATTCAGATTGAATGATTGGATTCAAACTATCCTTGATAAAAATCCTGAAAAATAGGTAAGAATTTAAATGAATTCTATGTACCAAAAATCCCCTCCATCCTGGGATTATGAACCACTAAAACACAAACCAAGCCCCAGACCTGAGGTCTAACACATATAAAATATAAAAACCTGAAAATCAGGCTCTGAGATTTTTTTTTTTTTTTGTGGACCAAAAGAAGAGGAGAAACAGCATTTTTTTATTATTCAGTCCCTTGCTGGTATTAAAGAACTGAGTGCACTCAGATACAGTTTTATATGAAGTCAACAGATTATTAATCCCTTCACACCGAATTTTATGTCACTGCAGTTCACTCCTGGAAAAGGGCCAAGGATGGCAAAAAGAATTGCTAACTCTTCCTGGAAAATTTATCATCTTGCACAAAACTCTGGGAAAAGTTGCCTTTACACAAAGAAATCATGGACCCACACCCTGCAAACAACGGGGATCTGTTATTTGCATTAACACTGTGATGTTGCTGTGCAATGCTTTGCTAAAATGTGCTGGAAGAAGAACAAGAAAGCAACATTTTTATCGGCATTTTAATTCTGGTTTGGTTTCTGGGTTTTGGGGGTTTTTTTCTCTGGGAATTGAAATTCTTGTGACACCAAATCAGGAAATTTGATGTTAAGGCTCAGGAGCGGAGTCGTGCGATGAGGTCAGGGCTGTGCACGGATTCCTTTCCCAAATTAGAGCCTGGGAGTGCTACCAGAGCTGCTCAGCACTTTGTGGGATGGCCTCAAACCCTTCTGGATCGGTGAATGAGACATCCCTGAATTCCAGGGAGCAGGGTGGGCTGCAGAGCTGCTCCATGGGCTCCCCTCTGAGCAATTCCAGCCTCATTCCAGGGCCGGGCTGCTCCCTGTGCCCACGGGATCAGCAGGGCAGCCCCTGAGGGAGGAGGTTCTGCAAGGAGCAGGAGCCACCAGCAGAGCTGGCTGAAATAAATCCAGGTAAACTTGGTTTATTTGGAGCAACAACAACAAATAAAAAGAAAATGTTGCCGCTTTGGAGAAGTCCTGGTGGCTCTCAGTGAACAGCAGGAAATACAAGGAGATTTTATGTGGAACAATTCATTTCTTAGGGGGATTTCTTCTATGTTTGGTGTTGTTCTGATCCATGAAAATTGATGTTTTCCTTGAAATGTCTTAAGATTTGGAGTACTTGGAAGTGTCCATGCTGCCACTGGTTCACAATTTGCCATTTTCACATGGAACCATCAAGGCTGGAAGAGCCCTTCAGGACCATCCAGTGCCACCCCAGCAGCACCAGCATCACCCCAAACCCTGTCCCCAAGGGCCACATCCAGACTCCTCCTGAACACTCCCACAGACAGTGACTCCACCACCTTCATGACATCCTGGATTTTTATATTAATACTGAAAAGGAGATGAAAATGGGTTTTTTTGGTAAATGTTTCTCCTGTAAAGTGCAAATCAGGTCAGAGAGGCTCAAATCATGCAAAGAGATTTAACTCTGACTGAGAAGAAAAGAGAGAACTCTCAGCCAGACACTTTTCCTTCAGCTGCACTTCATGGAAAAATCCCTGTTACCACCCAGGCCAGCCAGGTGTTACCTTTTTCCACTCTTTTTTTTCCTCCATATTCTCATCCTCTCTCAAAGACTGGAAAAAGCCCTGTCCTTGCCTATTAAAAATCATAATTGCATGAGAAGAGGAGATGGATTTCCTAAGGGTTTTATTCCTTTCTTTTTTGTGACTCCCTTAAACTCTTCACTTTCTTCGAGCTTTATCTCCTCCGCTCTCTTCCCGTCACGTTCCACTCTTGACTGACGTGTCCAAGTGCTCCTGCTTCCCACCCTGGATCCAATCCAGTCATCTGATCCAGCAGCTCAGCTGTTTCTCCAAGGTTTTTTCCTCTGCTCTGGGTTTGGTCAGCTCCAGAAACCTTCACTGGCTAAGGGCCCTCCAGCTCTAGAAAGTTGCATTTTCTACCCCATTCCTGCAGTGGCACGACTGAGAAGCATCCCCTGCAAAGATGCCTTTGCTATTTTTGCAAATCCTTCCAGCAGCATTTGTGCTCTCAGGTTTCCCCCCCCGGGCGGCTGCGGGATTTTTTCGATGTCTCCTCATTATTAATAGCTGCTCCTCCTTCGTATCCCTTACCTCAAATCCACTCTCAGTTATTTCTGTGCTGACAGTTGCAGCCTCTGCACTTTATCTGATCCAGCAAGTGTGGCTTCCCCTTCTGGGATTCTGTTCTGCTCAAGCATCGTGGTCAGAGTTAGAAGTTTTGCCTTCCTGCCCCCAGAAACTGCACAAACTCCACCTTGGCTGCATGGGAGCTTTGAAAATTTCCTCACGAACATCCAAACATCCTTTTGGTTTTCCCAGGTTGTGGAATTCAGCCTTGTGAAGTTTCTCTGCCCGTGGCACACCCAGACACAGCACTGCTGAACTCCAACTTTCCTGTTTCTCAGCAGAGTCTTGTGAGCTTTTCCTTTGTCTCCGTACTTGAGACAGGTCACAAACTCCTCAATACCTTCCTGTTCCCACAGGGAAGGAGCAGGGACACTTATCCAGAAGAACTATAATAATTTGCCTTATTTCTTGGGTCAGTTTGTGCCCATAAATCATTCCAACACAACCAAAAAGATGCAAGACCCAGACAATCTTTTACAGAAAGCTCCCTTATCTCAGATTTTCGCAGCAGGGTTGGTAACTCGGGACAGGAGAAGTGAAGGAGTTTGTCTGAAGCTTCATTGGCAAGGATCAGCTCGGAGCCTTGACCCTCCTCCCACACACACAAATAAAAACCAGGGCTCAGCATCGCTCCAGAGCAGAGGGAAGGGGCTGCACACCCTGAATTTACTCTCCCCACGATGAGGGGATGTGTCCAAAGACATTTCCTTTCATAGAATCCCAGAGTGATTTGGGTTGGAAGGAACCTTAAAGATCATCAAATTCCACCCCTGCCATGGGCAGGGACACCTTCCACTGTCCCAGGCTGCTCCAAGCCCCAATGTTCAGCCTGGCCTTGGGCACTGCCAGGGATCCAGGGGCAGCCACAGCTGCTCTGGGCACCCTGTGCCAGGGCCTGCCCACCCTCCCAGGGAACAATTCCTGCCCAATATCCCATCCAGCCCTGCCCTCTGGCACTGGGAAGCCATTCCCTGGGTCCTGTCCCTCCAGCCCTTGGAAATTGTCTCTCTCCATGGTTCCTGTAGCTCCTTCAGGCCCTGCAAGGCCACACTGAGCTCACCCCAGAGCTTCTCCTCTCCAGGCTGAACAATCCCAGCTCTCCCAGCCTTTCCTCCCAGCAGAGCTGCTCCATCCCTCTGCTCATCCTGGAGCCTCCTCTGGGCTCTCTCCAGCAGCTCCACGTCCTCCCTGTGCTGGGCCCCAGGGCTGGGGCAGCTCTGCAGGTGGGGTCTCACCCGAGCACAGGGGCACAGGGGCACAATCCCAATCCCTTCCCTGCTGCCCACACTGCTGGGGATGAAGGCACAGGTAAGAAACATTCTCTCCTTCTCCTAAATTAATACTTGAGGGGAAATCACACAAGGTGCGTGTTGGATCAAACAAACATCACCCCAGTTAATAAATGCACCGTCAGTGTCCCAGGCCAAAACAGATTTCATTAAAATTTCCCCTTAAGAGAACACCTTAAAGTGAAGTTAAACCCACTCAAAGTGAAAAGAATCCAATGCTGAGGCACTTGTTTTAATTGGCTTCAACTTCTGCAGCCTCAATGCAAAGCACGAGGCCCATTAGGATTTTGGAAGGCTGCTGCTTCTAAACTTAGGCTCAGAATTTGGGAGTGACGAGGGCTGGCAGAGCAGCAGCCAAAATTAGCCATGGACAGCCCATGTCAGATGTGTCAAGAACCCGCTGGAACTTAAATATTTTTAATCTTTTTCAAGTAGGCCCTCCCTCCCAGCCAGACTGAAGTTTATTTCAGATAATGACCGAGAGTTACTGGTCGGAATTTTTCCAAACTTGAGGAAAAACAAGTCAGGAGAAACGGGCTTGCTCAGATCTGCTTTTTCCTGCTTCTCCCATTATCCCTCCGAAATCCTGGTCTCCCTTGGCTGGATTTTAAAACACACCTGCTCCAGCTCCCTCCCAGCTGTGGGAGTTTGGCCAACGTTCAGAAAAAGAGGGACAAGGAGCTTTTTCTGTGATCCAGCTGGGGCTGGGGGTGGATTTGGGATGAGGGAGAAGCTGCAGGACGGGCAGGCCTCGGGAAGCCCCTACACGGACACAGAACAGGATCTCCTCGGGATCTTCTCCCCAGCCACAGCAGCACCCACGTTCCCAAGGGAGCAAGGATGGTTTAAGCAGCTTTTTAGGATCTTTTTGTGCCTGGAAGTAGCCAGGAAGTTTTTCCTAACCTTCACTAATTAGGATTGATGCCCCTCGGGCTGAGGGTGCCCGTTCTCTTCAGTGTGTTCATTTTGATTTGCCATTTTCCATCACTCTCCGATGCTCTTCCCGCCCTTGGATCCAGTGGGATTCATGGGAATGAGCTACATCCCATGGAAAAGTTTTGATATTCCCACTCTCCAATTCCAGTTCAACTTTTCAAGCAAAACAATTTCACCTCACAAAGACAAAGGAATGTAGAAGGCCTGACTACACCACACCAGGTGTATTTTTGATTTCTCCATGGGGTTTTTTGTCTTTTCCCATTAAATAATCAGCCTAAGTCTTTCCAGTCTCCATCCAGGAGAGCTTTTCCCATTCCCTTCATCCTTTCTTCTCCGAGTCCTTCCCCCCCAGGCCTTTCCATGGAGCTGCAGATATCCCACGTGCCATTCCCTGGATTCCAGCCTCGGGGAGGTGCCTCTCAGGTTTCTCACGCCTTTCATGAACTTTGTCCCAGTTTGCCACGTCATTTATGGGATCTGCCATCACCCTCTTCCCAAATGTCTGGTAAGGATAGAGAAAATGAGGAAAGTCTGGATTTCAGCACTTCCCAAGAGAGAAAATTCCACACAGCTCTGCTTTGCACAGGTTGTGTCTCCCAAGGTTTTTTCCTTTTTGCTTAGGAAATTTCCCTTAGGAAATTCAGGGAGCAAAGCTCTCTCAGCCATTTTCCCAGCTGTAAAACAAAAGGTTATAAAGGCAAAAAACTAAACAGAAAACGGGGAAATAGTGGAAAGAGAACTAAAAAGAATTAATGGAGCATTTCCAGGTTGAGTAGAATCTAATTAGAATTATATAGGAATAAAAAGGACAAAAAAAGGGATGTTCCTTCCTTCCTCAGAAGTGAGAATAGAGAGAAAGGTGGGGGGAGAAAAAGACCTGTAAAGCAGTGGAAATAAATAGAAAGAGTCACAAGGACTGAAAAGAGGGAGGAAAAAGAAAAGCAAGAAAAGCAGGGAAAGATCAAGAAGGGAATCGAGAGGGTTATGAAAAGGAATCTTTTCATGGAGGGGAGAAGAAAGAAAACACCTGAAAAATCAGTGAGAATGAAGTCAAAGCACTGCAGGCAATGGGAATGGGAAAGGAAAAGTAGGGAAAAGAGAAGGGAAAAGCAAAGAAAGGACCTGAAAAGCAGAGAAAAGTCTTTGAAGTATTGAAAAGGATGGAGGGGGTGGGAATAACAGCATGGAAAGAAAGGAAAATATGATAATAGAAAGGCAAGGAAGGAAAAGAAGAGGGGAAAAAAAATGAAATTACCCAGAAAAAGCATGGAAAAGGTGAGAGAAAAATGGGAAAGAAGTCAAAGCAGGGAAAAGCAAGAAGGGAATGGAAAAATGAGCAAAGGGGAGAAGAAATACACCTGGAAAGCATTGGGGAGAAGAAATACACCTGGAAAGCATTTGGAAAAAAGTGGAGAAGGAAGGGGGAAGAAACTTGAAAGGAAGCACAGAAGCACCTAAAAAGTATTGAAATAATGGGGAAAAAAGAAGGGGAAAACAGAAAAGATTGGAAAGAAGAGGGGGAAAAGAAGGAAAAGCAAAGGGGGGAAAGCAAATGCAAATCAAAGGTGGAAAAGTGGGGAAAGGCAGAGAGGAAAAAAACAAGCAGGAAGACAGGCAGTGAAAATATAGGGAAGAATAATGAAAATAAAGGGGGATTGTGTTGAAAGATCCTGAAAAAATAATGGAGGAGAAGAGAACTCAAAGGAAGGGGGGAAAAGTCAAAGCAGGGAAAAAATTGAAAGCACCAAGAAAAGGAAAAAGGAAAGACTTGGGAGGAAGCCAAAAGGGGAAAAAGGAGGGAGAGGAAGGGAAGAGCAGGGGAGGAGGAGCAAGGAAAACAGGGAAAGAATGGCAGGAAAACAAAAGCAGGGGGGAAAAAAGCAGGGAAGACAAGACAGGCAAAGCTGTGAAAAGAGAGGAAGAGAATAAGCAGGAAAAGGAAAGAAACACAGTGAGAAGGAAAAGCAGAAAGACTGGGAAAGCAACAGGGGAGAGAGCAGGGAAAAGCAGTGGGGAAAGCAGGGAAAGACAGACATGGATAAAGGGAAAAAAAGAAAAGCAGAGGGAAAATTCAAAGCAGAAAGATGGGAAAAGAAGAAAAAACAAAATGTGGCAAGGGAGAAAAAGTGTAGGAAGGGGGGAAGGGTCCGAGTGGAAAGCAGGGAAAGGGAGGGAGCAGCACTGAAAAAGGACAGGAATTTGGGAGGGGAGAGAAAAGGCCTTGAAATGTTCCCAAAGAGGGAAATGAACCAAAGCTTCAACCTAAAAGCCAATGCAAAGGACATTAAAATTGTTTTAGCCAAAGTTACAGTGTTGGACTTTTTCTTCAGACAAAACTCGGTCACTGTTCCCATGAAGGAACTCTGGGGCATCCCTGCTTTTCCAAGCCCTGGCTCCTGAGATTCCTGGATTTGTCCTCACTGAGGTTGTGACACTCAAGCTTTGAGAATTTAATTCCCAGGGAATGGGCACGGCCCCGAGGCTGCCAGAGCTCCAGGAGCGTTTGGGCAGCGCTGCCAGGGATGCCCAGGCTGGGATTGTTGGGGGGTCTGGGCAGGGCCAGGGGTGGGACTGGATGGTCCCTGTGGATTCTTCCCACCCAGGATATTCCATAAGTCTATGACTGAATTTCCTCAGCTTATTCTTGACTCCAAAAGTCTCCAAAATGGGAATTTCCTTCAAGTACAAATTAGGAAAGGCTTTGTTGAGTTCAGCTCAATGTGCTCCATTCAGGACAAGCTTTTCTTCCTGCCTTGGGTAAAGGGAACTCCATCATCATCATTATCATCATCATCATCACCATCATCATCATAATTGTCCCTAGGGACACCTTCCACTGAATTGCATCTACCAGCTGTTGATACTGATGGGAAGGAGTCCTGGATTCCTGCCTGAGCTGGCTGGCAGGAAAATCTGAAGGAAAAGAGAGCTCTGAAACACAACAGGAAGTGTAAAAGATGCCCCCAGCTGGGGAAGGGGAAGAGAGATCCTGAATAAAGTTGGATTTTTTTTGATTTTCTGCTTGAGATCTTCCATAAGTTTCTTTAGAACAAACAAACTCTGTATTTAATTCTCCATATATCATTTTCCAATCATTAACTCCCTGGTTTTGGACAATCACCATCCATCAAATCCATCTCCTTTCTCAAGAGGAGGCCTTACAGGAGGGGGATTTGGTTATTAATTTCTGCTACCTTAGCCACACTCCTCTTTTATTACTCAACACCACAAGCAATACTCATAGAACCTGAAGGTTCAAGAAATTGTTACAATTCCTGTGATTTTGCAAGAGATTCATAAGCCAGGGCTCAGCAGGACTCAGTAGGACTCAGTGATCACACAACAGTGGATTTGAGAAGAAAAGTTTTAACCCTTTTTTTTACAGAATCAAAGAAAGTTTGGGGGTTGAAGGGACTTTAAAAGTCTTTTATTTCCATCCCCCTGCCATGGGCAGGGACACCTTCCACTGTCCCAGGCTGCTCCAAGCCCCAATGTCCAACCTGGCCTTGGACACTGCCAGGGATCCAGCTGCTCTGGGCACCCTGTGCCAGTGTTTTACCACTCTCATGGTAAAAAATCTCTTCCTTATATTTAACCTAAATCCAGCTCCTTTGTGTTTAAAGCCATTCCCTGTGTCCTGTCCCTCCATCCCTTGTCCAAAGTCCCTCTCCAGCTCTCCTGGAGCCCCTTTAGGTACTGGAAGGGGCTCTCAAGTCTCTGGAGCCTCCTTATCTCCAGGCTGAACAGTTTCAGCTTGTCATTAACTCTGATGCTCCAGAACATCGACCATAAAACATCACGAACAGAACTACAAACCCCCCCTCAGCTTTAGGCAGACTCCATAAATTTGACAGGGTTCCTGTGGGGAACTGCTGAGATCAAATCAAGGCACCTTCATCAGTGAGGAAGGAACAGCTCAGCAGTTGTCATGAGGTGGAAAATTAAAAACCAAGTGCAAATTTCCACCATGGAGTTGTTTCTGTAGAACCCCACAAAAACAGGGATATGGAACAGAAAAGCACTGTTTGAGCAGGTGCCTTCCTTTGCTGGGCAGTTTAACAGGAATCATTCTAAGTAAAATATCCCAGAATCCCTGAGGCTGGAAAAGCCCTCCCAGCCCATGGAGTCCCAGCTGTGCCCGATGCCCACCTTGTCCCCAGCCCAGAGCACTGAGTGCCACCTCCAGGCACTCCTGGGACACCTCCAGGGATGGGCCCTCCAAAACCTCCCTGGGCAGCCCCTTCCAAGGCCTGACCTCCCTTTCCATGGGGAAATTGCTCCTGGTGTCCAAGCTGAGCCTCCCCTGGCCCAGCCTGAGGCCGTTCCCTCTCCTCCTGTCCCTGTTCCCTGGGAGCAGAGCCCGACCCCCCCGGCTGCCCCCTCCTGTCAGGGACTTGTGCAGAGCCACAAGGTCCCCCCTGAGAGAATTCCAATAAATAAATTATCCAAAAGTCGGGCTAAACACAAACCACCCTCAGGAGAGCAACTCTCGCAGTAACTGCTCTGCAGCCACTCCCTGTGGAATTTTGACCAGAAAGCCACTTCCTTTCTATCCAGAAGTTCCAGATTGATCCTCTTGGGATGAATTTGTTCTATAAACCAGCACAACACATTCTGTGTCACCAGGCTGGAGTTTTCACTCACTCCCTCAGTAGAAGGGATGTTCCTGATGGGTTTCATTGGGAATTCTTCCACAGAGGATCTTCAAAAGTCTTTTTTATAGTTGTCCAGGATAAGATATAAGCACATGGATGGTGTGATGAAAACATGGATGGCAGAGTGACAAGCAATGGAGATGAGTTACATTTCCAGGTGAATCCAACCCCTGTGGCATCCAGGCCCCTCCAGACACCACTGTACTTATGGGATGGAAGCCTAAATCCTGGCAGAGCAGCCATTCCCAAAGGACTGAGCAACCAGGATGGAGAATCATCTAAATTTACAATCTTTTAATGCAAAGAACTGAGGCTGAAAGGTTGAAAACTGCCATCCTTGGAGGGATAAACAGACAAGGAACCAAGTGAGAGGTTCAAGGATGTACCTGCACCTCCTGCATGCACACAGCAGGACTGGCACCACTCCCAGGGGCTGTGTGCAGCAATTCCAGGGTTTAGAATGGGTTTGAAAACATCTGAAGTTTCAGAAGAGCCGTGAGAGCTTCACAGTTAAAGGATTTAAGGAGGTTAATCAAGTTAACGTATTTTGATGCGGAATAGTTTCAAACTGGAGTCGTTACTCGTCGTTCTGCCAGGCTCTGGTGGCCACCAGCTGTAACTCAGCAGTCCTAGAACGGAGGCAGGACTGGGAGCATGGAAATAACCTGGCTGAATCACTCCAGAGACATGGAAAAGTCCTCCCACTTGGCAGAACCTACAGGAAAATCAGCTTTTTCAGAACTACGTCCTACTGCACCCAAAGACAGGGAGCTGGTGATGCAGGAGGATCTAGGCTGGGTTCTAGGGATGCCAGGCCCAAAATCCCATTCCATGGCCTCCGAACCAGCTCGCCTGGGGTAGGGGAGGAAGCTGCAGAGCACATAAGAACACTCAGACTAAGAGATGAGGATTAAAGAACTCAAACTACAAGCACAGTCCATGAGAACCAAGCAGAGCTGTGTTCACACATCAGGGATTTGCAGACCTCGCTGGTTTTCAATTAAAAACTCCAAATTAGCTGTTACGCCTCCAACTTTTACTTTCATATTTTTAAGTCTGTTTCAACGTTATCTGCTATTTACATATTATAGTATAATTATACCTACCATACCATGGCTTGGAGTAGGTTCATTGCATAGGAAGATTTACTACGTTTACATTTGCTGTTGTTCGTTTTTGTTTGGGTTTTTTTTTTTCTTAAATTACTATTTTTTCTTTTTTTTTTTTCTTTTTAAAAAGCACAGTAAAGAGTCTGAGGACAAATTATTCAACTGTTTATCATACATAAGACTGCATGACTATAATACAAAGGGCTTGTCTTTTCATTTAACGTTACAATATACACAGCAAGTCCGGACTAGATCTTACAATCTGAACACAGGTATTTAACCTTTTCCATGCTGTTTATGTTTACAATGCACAGAAGTCCTGTAACCAAACTGTGTAGTAAAGCACACAAAACTGGACTGTAACATAACACAGTATGCAGAAGCACTGGATTTTATGATTATTTTTTGTTTTTTTCTTCTTGATGTAGAGGTTATTTCTTTGAACTGCTTTAGGTTTGGTGGGGTTTTTTATTTTTTGGCGCTTGCTAAGGGGTGGCAACCGGCGCGCACGGTGTTACCCAGATTCCATATTACCCTTATGTTCCTAGACAGCAGTAAGAACTGGATTCCTTTTTTTATATTGCTAAACTCAGCATCCTTTTCTAAGGTGACAGCCTTCCAAATCCTGTAAACTTCTCTGAATTACTGAGCTTTGAAAGAAAACCAAAAAAAAAAAGAAAAAATACGGGGGGGAAAAAAAAAAAATCCACTTTCATCCACAGGGTTGATGTGTCGGTACAAAAAGAAATATTGGATTAAGAAAACCATGATTTACAAAAAAATGATAATCCCAAGGATTCGTTCCCATTTACATGGTAGTCAGCTGCTGTGTTGCCACTGTGAGTATAAAAAATTCCACCTGAAGAAACGACTTGGCCGCATGGAATTGACCATTTGCTGCTAAAATTAACTTTTCCAAGGGCTTACTGGCAGAGGTAGATCACTGCTTCTGTAAGAGAGGATGGGCAACACTGTTCATCTGGGATGGGCAATCAAAGAATTCACCTTCATTCTTTCACCAAGGTTGGTTTTTTTTTTTCACGCAGCTTTTGGTTTGGTTTTTTTTTTTTCCTTTTCCCACAAAAAAAAAAATCTCTTGGATGGGCCCATAAATTTTCCAACTGCCAAGCTGACTGTGTTATATTAAGGCAGCGTTACCCAAAAATTAGGCACCTGTTAAATACAGCCTGCTAACCTCAGGTCTCCCGTGAGGGTTTTGCTTTACTCAGCCTATTATTTTTGGACCTGTTCATGCAATCAAGGTCTTGCCTTCAAGTTTACAATTATGTTAATAAGGAATACAAGAATCAACTGCTGGTTTCATAGCTTCTGGATCTAGTGTCCCTTTTAACCTTCAGAAGCCTGAACACATTGATAATGTAACAGATGTTATAGTCTCCAAGTAGATGTCAATCTATTATCTTCAGTACACAGATTGCTGTAAATGTATTGGCTATGAATTCAACAACAGTTCCAGTTTTGTTTAAGCAATAGTACAGCCATAATTTTTCAACTGACATTTAAAAATGGTCTAGTTACACCTTGTGTCAAAGTGCAGAACTGCTACATTATTGGTTACAGACATCTATGTGCTATAAAAACAGCTTTGGTACAATAAATTATCAAAAAAGAAAATAAATTTTTGTAAAATTCACAGCATAATTGTGAGGCAAAAAAGCAGTCACATAAAATTCTGCATTTTTTTTTTTTTAAAAATGTTCAGGATGAACAGAAGACGTCTTTGTGCAGAAGTAATGGTGGAGAAAACCACGTGCCGAGAAAAAGCAAAAGAAAAAAGTAAAAAGCAGGAAGGGACACAGTTGTAGCTATTTCCATCAAACGCAAACCACTACTCCTGTGACCTTCAACCAATAAGGAAGTCAACTTTATGACACACGCAAAGTGACCTTGCAATACCTTACAATAAGTGGGTCACAAAAGTCTATTTTTAAAAGAAAGGCCTCTTGAATTACCCATTCTCTGTGTTTTCAGCATTAAGGACTGTCTGCAAAAGCATGTCCAAAAGTGATTGCATCTGAAATGGTAGGCTCTTCTAACTTAAGAGTCCAAATCCATAAGGCCAAAGGTTATCCCAAAGACCACCACTTAGACCTCCCCAGGACTGGCCAGGACCGACCCGTTGATTGCTTCTCAGTGCACCTCAGTTATGAAACCAGTCAGATTTCCATCCTAACTGCCCGTGGGCTCCAAAAGGTGGCACCCACAGAATTCCCATCACAATTGCTGCTTTGATCCTCAGTAGATTCAGAAAAGGAGAGTTCTGCTCACCGCCACTTCGCATGCTCAATGTGCCTCACAAACTCCGTCACAACCGTCCCTTTTTACAGCTGAAGAATAATATATTTGTGTAATCTGAAGGTCCCTCTTTCTTACAGTACTGCATTTCTGTGCCCATGGTTGTTTGGGGAACTAAAAAAAATATATATATTACTCACTCCCCCTCCCACCCCAAAAACTTCAAAGGGCCTTTTTTTAGAAATCATGTGCAATGCCTTTAAAAAGAAACTAGTTTGCAACTATGACTAACATTTGAACAATAACCCCTGTTGAATGAGAGCAAAAAAAAAAAAAATTAAAAAAAAAAAAAAAGAAAAATCAAAACCCCTCCCCCAAAAAACCAAACTATGACTAGGTTATGGCAAGTTAAAATGGGGGAAGCAAAAGGTGAACACCACTAAGCTATCCGTTAAGGTGGGTCCAGACATGGCTCTTAAAAAAAAAAACAACCAAAAAACCTCCCCCCAGCAAAAAAACAACAAAAAAAAAACTTCATTGTCCCTTTGCAATCTTTTCAAGTTTAAAAAAATAGTCAACTTTGCCCTCCTGTAGCGGTTCAGTGAGTTTATCTCCTTCTGATTCAAGCAGCTTTGCACTTTGTTTTTGGAAAAACACCACTTCTATAAAAACACACAAGAAACAAACTTAGTTTCAGTTTAGTCACGAGCTAGCCACAGGACTTTGCTGAACACAAACTCCTGTCATGGGAGACTCTTCTCTATCAATGCCTTGCCTCATGGCAAGGTGTCCTTCAGTCATGTAATGAGCAGGACCTGTATTAGCAGAAAACTGGTACGTGGGATGTCCAGCTATGCCAGTTTCTTGGCGCGGATTAGAGTAGACTGTTAAATTCATGTCCATAGCTCCGTTCTGTCCAAAGTCCAAGGTATTAGCAGCCACTGGGCGGTTCTGATAGGCCTGATTGCCTTGGTTACCAGTAGAGGAGGAAGATGTAGAGGAAGAAGTAGTTGAGGAAGACAGGGATGTCATGGAGTGGTGACTGTGGCCCACCTCCATAGAATCCTGGGTGGAGGAGCTGTTTGTTGGAGAATTGTAGACTCTCGGCCTGGTCCGGCTGCCCAAGGCTTGCTGTCCATGGTGGTGGTGGTGGTGGTGGTGATGGTGGTGGTGGTGGGAGCTGTTGCCGTGGTGATGGTGTAATGCATTCTGTTGTTGAGGGTTTACATGGAAGGTGGTTTCTTGAACCGGGTGGTTCTCGACAGTGACCTGGGTGGGAGCTTCGGTGGCTGTCCAACCGATGGGAGGAGGAAACTGCTGTCGAACCTGCGGTCAGGAGAAAAGTTCAAATTAAAATGCTGGCTCAAAGCTGTGGTTTCACTGAAGCACAGAATCATAAAGGTTGGAAAAGACCTCCAAGAGCATCCAGGCCAACCTTTGACCACCTTGTCACTTGAGTGTCACATCCAGTCGGTTCTTGAACAATACATGAGAGATTAAGTTATTCTTATTTATGCCAACCTCTTAAAATGTTACCCAAGCCTTGCAGTTGCACAATTATTCTAGAAGTGCAGGCAGGTAGTTAAGAGTGATTTCCAACACTTTTCTATATTTACCTTAAGAAAATGGAATGCACATCCTGGATGTTTTTCTCAAGCAGTTTAAGAAAGTCTGGTAAGTGACTTGGCTGTCAAAAATTATAGGAGCAGCTTTACATTACAGTAATAATAACAGCATTTGTACAACACTTAGAGAAATAAAGCCCTCACCTCTGGCTGAGGAGCCTGGAGACAATAAGCAAAGCAAATTAAATTAAAATTTTGTAGCTCATACCTTGAAAGGTGCCAACAGCATTAGAGGAACCTCTGGAACAACACAGCTGATTAAAGGTTACTAAAAGAGCAAAATCTATCTACGTGCAAATTAATTGTCTACATGGGGGAATTTATAGTTTTTTCTGTTTTGTACCAAGATATTCTGCATCGGCCCTCCCCACTGGAGCATTACCTGTGGGCTGTGTGTTTCACAGTCCATAGCTTGAACAGCAGCAGTGAAGTGCCCACCACTGTGTCGATGCTGGTGTGTGGGGTCCGACCGTGCCCTTCCGCTGTTGCTCGTGCCAGAAGATCCACCTGGAAAACCCCAACATGTTCAGTAACTAAAGGGACACAGAACTTACGGCTATGAAACAATGGCAGCATAAAGATTTATAAAGTGCTGCAAGGGAAAAGTAGAAGATCTATGGTAATCACTCACATTTTTGCTCATCTAGTTGGGTTTTTGGGGTTTTTCTGTTTACCTGTTCCAGCTGATTAAAATAACTGTTTAGTGATCACGACTGATGTATTTTTCAACAGGAGGGGAAAAAAAAATCAACATTTCATAGAATCATGGAATATGCTGAGTTGGAAGGGACCCACAAGGATCATCCAGTCCAACTGCACAAACACCCCAACAATCCCACCCTGGGCATCCCTGGCAGCGCTGTCCAAACGCTCCTGGAGCTCTGGCAGCCTCGGGGCTGCGCCCATTCCCTGGGGACCCCATTCAGTGCCCAACATTAAGAAGCAGAATTTTGTCCCCTGATCATGACCAAAACCCACCTGAGCTTGAAGATGTACTAGAGGTGGTTCCTGAAGACTGGGACTGCTCCATGGCAGGACTCGTGGACACGCTGTTACTCGTGTTGGTACCTTCGTCCGCTGTTTTCTTGAAGAAACTGTGCTGCAGGGCGTAGTAGGGCTGGATTCGTGTCTTGGGGTCATAGTCAAGCATCCTTAAGATGAGGTCTTTGAACTTCAAGTAGTCAGCTACAGTATGACCTGACTCCCCAGCACGGCGCCCACCCGGTCCTCCTGTCTCAACTCCCAGGATATTGTGGAGTTTGCGAGTTCCCGGCGGTTTGTATTCCTGTGGGAAGGGAGGAATTGTTTGGGATCAGTGTGTGAAGCCTTGGGTGTGCACAGATTCTATCTCAGAAGTCAAGTCAAGGAAGGAAACTATTCAACACTACAGGAAGTGTTATTTAATTGACAAGACAGAACACTAACAAACAACAAAGCTGCATTTTCAGTAAAACAAGATGTAAAACAAAGTAACAACTCACCATTTTATATATATATTTTATATATATTATCCTAATTATTTAACCTACCCTTTTTCCATCTTTGGTCTTCTTCAAGTTCCAAGTGCTATCTGGCAACTTCTCAAAGAACTTTCTTGCTTTGGGTGCTTGGTCGAGGATGTGGGTTGGTGGTATCCCCAAAACTTCCACTATTTTATTCATCTGATCCACCTGTCCCAAATAAAATGTGTTTGTGAAGGACAAGTGACAACCCAGGCCAGCTGTGGCTGGCTACTCACACAAGTTCTAAATTAATTAATCAAAGAAAAATTTAATATGTACAAAACAAGGAGTAAGAGGGAGACACAGAAAATTAAGAGCAGGCAATTTTGTGTCCCGACAAAAGTCATGTTTTTTTATGTTTAATCCTTTCAGAATTACCAGACTTCCCTCATTTATGCATTCCAATTGAACAGATGAAAATCATGATAGGAATTAACAACAAAAAAACCCAATTACTGGTACATTACTTACTTCATTTGCCCCACTAAAGAGAGGCTCTCCAGTGTGCATCTCGACTAAAATACACCCAAGGGACCACATATCAATTGCAAGGTCATAAGGCATTCCCAGTAGCACCTCTGGTGATCGATAAAAACGACTCTGGATATATTGGTATATCTGGAATGAAAGCATCTCAAGGTCACAATCACACACACAGCATCCAAAGGCAATGGCAATTCCACGTGACAAAACACAACTGCCACAAAATCCCATTTTGATGCAGGTAAGGATGAGGTATCAGAGATAATAAAATCTATACATTGATTACAGTAATAAAAATATCTAATTGTTAATTTTTAGGAAAATATTATGCTCACAAAAAAAGTGCAGGAAGTTCAGATTGAGTCATGCTGTTATGTTTTTGTAATTGTGATTCTTAACATCTCAAGATTATCTTATTATTGATAAATAATGGATTTGGATAAATAATCCAGATGTCATTTCACTTCCCGCTGTCTTCCTTCAGCCCTTCCTTTTAGTTTATAGCAAGAAGTCCTTTTATTCATCTAAACCAGTGTCTCACTGCTGCTTTCAATACAATATTCAATATTCTGATCTGCTTTTCCCAAATTCATTATGGGAAAAAGCAATGGGGTGCTACTGGCCAGTGCCAACTCCCCAAGAGTGAATTGGGGCACTTTTGGTGAAGTGAGTCCATGAATTCTTGAATTCTTTTCCTAATGATCCAATCTGCAGTGTCACTAATCACACACAGGGGACATGCTAAAGGAGTGCTCGTGGAAGGAGGAGTTAGATGGAATAAGATAATAATAAAGGAGTATTTTATTAATTAGCACTGCAGACTTCTACAACCAAGTGCTGATACATTCTCCACTGACATGGCACAAAAACACAGCCAAAGAGAACAAAAAAAGATGGAAAATTTATCATCTGGTGGATTTTTGTCTACTGGGGCACTAAAGGGAAGTGGTGGAGTGTGAAAGTGTCCAAAAAATGTGTGGATGTGGCACTTGAGGACTTGGTTTAGTGGTGAACGTGGTGCTGCTGGTTCATGGCTGGACTTGATATTAAAGGTCTTTTCCAACCTCGACAATTCTGGGATCCTGAAACTCATATTTAAAGCTCTTGTAGACTGTGGATCTCTATTTAAAATTGAGTTATTGTTTTAAAATCACCACGAATGATGTTTCAATGAACTAGATGAGTATCACGACTTAAAAATACAGCATTTTTCAGCAGCATAAACAGGATTTCCACCAATTTTCCCCCAAACTCACCCTCTGCCCAAGCTGACACGAACTGCCAAAATCCACAATCTTGATGGCGCTCCTTTTGGGGTTGCAGAGCAGGATGTTCTCTGGTTTTAGGTCACAGTGAATGATGCTGAGCTCGGGGGTGGCCAGGAAGAGCAGGGCCGTGCACATCTGCTGCGCGAACTTGCGCGTCAGGTTGAGGGACACGCCGCGGAAGTTGGTGTTCCTCAGCAGGTCGTACAGGTTGTAGGACAGCATCTCAAACACCAAGCACAGGTGGTTCCTGAACATGAAGTGGCGCTTCAAATGCACTGGGGAAAAGGGGAAAATATCATTAATAAACATTAAGAATGATGGGTTAATTACGACAGAGTATGTAGGAAGCAGGACGATCAATAAAATGATAGAGCATCGTTTATTTTTTCCTAGTTCTGTGTTATTTACAAAATATTTCTGCCATGCCTGAGGTACAGAGGGACATTTTACACATCCTCAGGTGCACCTCAGTAAAGTTGAATTAACCAAAAACTTATGGAATGATAAATTACCAAAATAAGTTATCACTCCCTTACATTGACAGAGGAAATATTTAATTGTGAGAATAATTTAAAATACACAACGACATCAAGGCAATTTATAAGCTGTGACTTCAACTGATTACTTGAATTAATAAAAATTATCAATATTCCATAGGAATTGTATTCATTTCCTTCAAGCACAATCTCAGTTTATGAAAGAAACCAATACAAGCCATTCTTTTTATTAAATAAGTGAAATATTCATCACATTGCTCTGTTCAGAGGCCAGCAGGGTTTGCCACTGTCAAACCTTCAGGGTGCCACAAGAAAACTGAAATAGGAAAAACATTCCAGAGAAAAAGCAGCACACTCCTCTTTCTGGCATAATAAAATCTTGAATATGAGCACCATGAGAATTCAGACTTTTAATTAAGGTGGATTTTTGGTCAGCTTGGTGTCCATGGATTTGTTTTCTCCATTATCCCAGACCGGTTCCTTCTCTGTCCTTTACAACTTATCTGAGATGGGACCTTCTGCTCCCACCCTGCTGCCATTTCCTGCCACACACCCTTGTCCAAATTCCTGTTCTCCCACCTTTGGAACTCTCCTCCCACCATTCCATGTCCTGGTGGGCTTCCTACACTTGATTCCAACTCCTCCCCACCCTACCTGAGCTCGCTGGACGCACCAGCTTGGCAAGAACCACCGAATATCATCACAAATAGATTTGGAAATCAGCTGAAAGCAGCCTAAGCTCTACAGCAAGATCGAAACCACTCATAATAAAATAAAAATAAAGAATAATTATTCCAATACCTATGTAGTACTTCATCTCAGTGTCATGTTTGTTCATCAGCTCGAGCAGTCTCACTTCAATCTGGGCCTGGTTTAAGAAAGCCTTCTTGTTTTTGATGATTTTGATGGCCACCCACTCCTGCTCCACTCGGTCATAAGCCTTCACAACCTGCAAGAGAAGCCAAATCCATCAGAAAAATCCCTCCAGTTTTCAAAAAAACCCACCCAAACTCCCTTTCTCACCTTTCTGAATTCAGAGAAAATGTTCTCCTTTTTAATTCTATTTCTTCTGATGATACAACAATAAAGCTACAACTGATGGTGTGATGTTTATTGCACTGATGCCACTTTATATGCAAATAAAATTATCTAAACCAAACCTGTGAAAGGACTGGTAAATCTGAGAAAAACTAAAAACTACAAAATAAAAGCTCCATCCTCCTTCCAGCCTTGGCTAAAGCTGCAACCAGTCAAAACAAATGCTGCTAATGACATTTGTAAGAGGTAAGATCCAGCACTAAATATTGTTTTAATTTAAAAACCCTACTCCAATTAAAAACCTAACTCAAATCAAAACCAAACTCAAGCTAAAAATGTGAACTGATGGCAAAAGGTGGAGGATTTCTCATTGTAAAATGCAACACACACTGAAATATAATTAAAAGTTTTCTGTAGTAACATGAAATAGCACAAAAATAGGAGTGTCTGAACAGGCACTCAGGATAACAGGACTGAGAAAAAACAGTTTTAATTCCAAAATGCAACAGCAATAGCACTTTCAATTAAATACAACTGTGATTCCCATAAATTATATAAACACATAACGAGCCATTACCTGTCCAAAGGATCCTTTGCCTATTAAAGAGTCGATTTCATAGCGGTCCATCCACTTCTCCCCATTTTTCACGATGTAGTCGTAGTTGTCATCATCATAACCATCATTGTAAACCTTCCTCTCCTTTTTGTGACTGGAATCATCTCCCTGGCCCTGCTGATGCCGCCGTTTTTTTTTTGCATAGTAAACCTGGAGGGGAAAAGGAGCTTCCTTAAGAGGCCTGCTTAGAACAGCAGCTCAAGGAAGAGGAGAATCAACTTTTATTCAGCATCCTGTGGTTTTAAAGTCAACTTCTCCAAGTGGAAAACCAAGCAATCCTCTGCTCCTACTGCTCTGTTTGAAGTCAGGTCATTATTCCAAAGGAAAGTCTGGATGAATAATCAAAGAACTGGGAAAGCAGAGCTAAAGGAATGTAGTAATACTAATGAATAATAATAACACTGATAAATGTAGTAACACTGATCTCTGGAGTTCACAGGTGCAAAAGGAACAGACACATCTCAGCACAGTGTGCACACAGCAAAATTCAAAATGCTAAGGAGCCTGGAAACAAGAATTAGCACTTGATCTTCCCACAAGACTGGGAAAGAATTCCTAGAAAGTCATCAATCACCATAAAAATCCCTTCACATTCCCAAAAATTGTCAAAGTTTGAAACTAACTGGTGCTTTCCTATATTAACCACAACAATTTTATATTTTACATTTGTCAATAATAGTGAAATCATTTAGGGAAAACACTTCAGTATTTTCCTTAAAAGCTCTCAGAAACATTAATAAAGTTTTATTGAGCTCAAAGTGTGCATGTGCCACTCGTGTTTCCTCGTCCTGCAAGCTCAACATTTGTTTATAAAACGACAGAAAATAAATGGCAGCACAAAAGATTTCCTGTGTGCTGGACAGAAAGCAGGACCATGACACCCATGACCTCAAGCAAGATGTGAACAACTGAGAGAAAACTCGATTTTTTGGCTCTCTTGATGAGATTATTTGTAGAAAATGCATTTAAATCATGTATTGTAACAAACATCAGTGCACATTAAAGACAGCTGGAGCCATTACCTCATTAATATGCTTGTATGTTTTGATCAAATCTACGGAGAGTTTCCTCAATGGAGCAGTGGCTGGATCACGAAAAGTTTGGGGCATCCGCCTCTGGAAGAGGAACATGGCAGAAATTAGAACAAAAATAGGAATTTAATGATACAGTTACTACATCAAATTGTGAAATTCCTCACAGAAATGAGTTTAAATGCAAGGGGGTTTTTTTAAACTGCCAGTAAAAAAAACCCCACACCCAGTTTAGCTACTTTTTAATATAGTCATAATTTTTAATACATTAATTTTTTTTTTTTAAGGAGTAAATTCTAAGATTCCTACCTCTCCTCCCACTACACCCAACAGGTTTAATCCAAATCTCCTCTCATAACAAAGACTCTCCTCCATCACTCCTCCCCCTCAGGACTGACACATCAACTGTCACCAGATTTAAGGTACAGTTCCAAAGGAACTTCACAGGAACTGCTGGAGAACTGGGCCAGCTCACCACATACAACTGCATTAAAGTCCAAATAAAACAACATCCAGGACTACCAAGAGACAAACCATCCCCAAAGGCTGTGCCCAGCACTGCTGCCCTACTGGACAAGCTCTGGGGATTCTCTGTCCCACCGAACCGGAGCCCAGACAGGGAGTCTGGAGAGCGGCCGATCCCTCAGCCCGCTCCTCTCTCCATCCCCTCACACAGGTGGCTCTGGAATATCCCCAGGGAGGAGGCTCCAGCCCCTCTCTGGGCTCCGTTCAGGGCTGGGCCCTGCCCAGGGCAGAAGTTCTGCCTCCTGTGCAGGGAATTGCTGGGCTCAGGCCCTGCCCGTTCCTCTGGGGCCATTGCTGGGCCCCGGAGCAGAGCCCGGGCCCTGCTCGGAGCCCTCCCTGCAGCCAGGGACACCCAGGGACACCCAGGGACACCCAGGGACAGACAGGGACACCCAGGGATGGACAGGGACAGCCAGGGACACCCAGGGCTGAGGGCCCCTCTCAGCTGGGGCTCCTCTCCAGGCTGAGCAGCCCCGGCTCCCTCAGCCTGTCCCGGGCACGGAGATGCTCCAGGCCCTTCCTCAGCCCCGCAGCCTCCGCTGGCCCCGCTCCAGGAGCTCCCTGGCCCTGCTGGGCTGAGGAGCCAGAGCTGGGCACGGCACCCCAGAGGTGCCCCCAGGGCTGGGCAGAGGGGCAGGGTCCCTCCCTGCCCTGCTGGGAATGTCCTTCCCAATCCATCCCAGTATCCCATTGGCCTTCCTGTCCCCCAGGACACTCTGCTGGCTCAGGGACAGCTCGGTGTCCCCCAGGTCCTTCCCCAGCAGGTCACCCCCAGCCTGTGCTGCTGCCTGGGGTTGTTCCCCCCCAGCTGCAGGACAGAAAACCTCAGGGTGAGTTTAAGCAATTCCACTGAAGAAAAACTTGTTCCATGTATGTTTTCCATCAGTATTATTGAACTAATAAACGAGCTGGAAAAGTCTAACTGCTCCTCTATTTTTTATAGGATAACTTAATTCTTACAATGGTTGCTGTACAAGTAACTGGTTTTTTTTTCCCTCAATGACAAAATAAAAAGAATCACATCAAAGTGACCCAAAAAAGGTCACACAGAAAGAAATTCTAGAGAGTTTGTGTTTCTGAAACTGGACCTGCACTGAGGTACCCTAGGGACGACCCTAGAAAGCCAAACTCCCCTTCTCCTCCTGTGTGGGCAGGGGGAAAGACATTAATTCTATTTTATTACAAGTACAAGCACTTTGTAAACATCAGGAAACTGTTTGAAAGTTTCCTAAACAAACTATGGGAGATTTACAAAACATTTTTGTTTCTTCCTTTCATCTGGCAAACAAATGTGGCCCATGAAATAAACCCCACCTAAAGAGGATCCCTTTGGTTCTCTCCCACAGCCCTGAGCAGCAGCAAGTCCTGATCCAGCTGTCACTGTGAAAGCCTCTTCAAATCCAAGGATTTCCTTCAAATTCCTTAATCTGACTGAGAGAAGGTATTGGAATATGGGAACACTGGTGGGTTTTGCTGGTAAAAGAAATCAGGATGTGGTATAGGAATATCAGAAATATTGGCAGGGCCCAGTCTCTGTCCTGGGCTGGATCACCAGCACAGGGACTCGAGTTTTGAGGGAAGAGTTTCAGTGTGGAAGAATTCCACAGTTCAGACCAGCTATTCCCACAAAAAATTGCTATAATTTGGAAAGGGAGTTTGCAGAACAAGTCTTCATGTTTGTTTTCTACTTTAAAAGTCAAATTTGCCTGCTTACTTCAAAAATAAAAATCTAATTTCTACTCTGAAATAAACAACCTGGTGAAAAAAAAATTATAATCTGATTTGCTGCCATCCCCTAATTGTAAATAATTTAAATTCTGCAGGCTACTGCAGCCAGTCCCTTATTCAAAAACTGCATTTTGGCAGTCACATGTTTCTGAGCACACTCTTGAACCTGGATGAACTTTTCCACCGGTGTTATTTTGCTCTCCTGGGTTCATAAAGTTTTTGGTTGAATTTTTTACCTCACACTTTTATATTGTGAAATTTCTAACAAATCTCTTTCCAAGAGAGATTCTTGCTCCCTTCTTCCTGATGATGGGAAGACCATGGAACAAAGTGGTCTTTATTCATTTTATACATCTTCAATTCTTTATTGTTGGGGTAACACTGATTTCTGGCTTGGCTGTAAGGAATGCTCAACCACCAAAGAAAAGGGAAAAGAAGGGAAAAAAGGGGAAAGGAAAGGAAAACTCCTATTTCACAAGCTTCAGTCTCTATCTGGTGGCCAGACTGCAACACTGCAAGCTCAGATCTCCCTAAAATCAGAACACAAATCAAAGAGATGCTGCATCCCAGGTCTGAGAGACAAGAAACTGCTTTAATTACAATTATAAATGTCAGGGAATACCCACAAAAAAGGCCCCATTTATGTGTCCTTAACACATTGGTGACAAAGCACATTTTATGGGAACTGGGACTTTTAACTCAGGTGTGCTGTTTGAGCTCCCAGCCTTTGGGGGTGGAACACACAACAAACTTCTCTCTTTTTGGACATTTTCTTTTCTGTCCAAACAGATGGCATTGTTCCTTTTTAAATGATTTTTGTTTTGATTATGGAGAATCCTGAGCTGATACATATTCTGTTCATGGGATGCTTTAATTCAGATTTAAAAAAAAAGAAAGCTCCACCATCATCCACAATTAAGAAAAAGAAGAAAGAAAAAAAAAGATAAATTCAGCTTGTGTATAGCACATGTTCCACTTGACAAACAGAATAAATAATGAAGATTTTATCGTGTAAGGGCAATTTTAGCAAGAATTCCAAGTGTAAGGACTTATTGAATTGATCTGCACGGCCACACTGATGACAGAGACTGCTGAAGTTAAACCATCATTAACAATAACACTGATCAGGCAGTGGGAATATCTGAATTAAGGATTTTCAACTGGTGCTGCAGTGTGAATTTGGCAACGATCTTGATGTGATCAATAAAACCTCTGGCCAAGATCAGGTCAGTAAAACCTCGAATTATGCAGAGTGATCTTAGATAAACAGAGATAGAAAGGTGTTTAGAAGTCAGCCTGACCTTCCCATTCCAGGTGTTCCATGAAAGCTGAACTGCTGGAATTCTTTACCAAAGTCTCACCTCAGCTCCTTTATCAGGTAAATCAATTTTCTAATTATCTTGTAATCAAAGGAAAACAGTTCCAGGCAATCTGAGTATCCACGATGGAGATAAACAGAGAAGCAAAAAAAAGAAGCTTTGTTTGAAGTTGTGACAACTTTTAAGCTCTTGTCTTGTATTCCCATCAGGCTGCATTGAACTCACAGGATGGAACCAGTTAAAACTGGACAGAGAAATATTAATTTGTTACTGCTACAGGAGAAAGATCCCAGAGAGCCCAACTTTTCTGTTCACTCTGGACCATGTGCTCCCACACTTCCCTGAAAATGAAGCACTCAGCAGCCACAGCCAAGAGCAGGACCCCATCCTGCCAGCACTTTTTGGGGAAAAAAAAGCCTTAAAAAATAACTCCTGAAGGAAAAAAAATTTTAAAAACAGAGCTGAACGTTTTTAACTGTAATTTAAAACCTCATAAATAAGTGAAAACCAAAACAATCTGGTTGGTCTTGGAGTATCTTCCTAGAATTCTTTGATCCTTGTCAGTGATGGGTTTGAGGACCACAGCCAGAAAGCAGTAAGTGCAAGAGAAAATTATGTAAATAATCTTTTAAGAGCAACTTATATGTAATTATTTATATTACTTACATGTAATATAAATACATAGATTTTATATAATTTGAAAATAATTTGTCATTATTGTTTTCTAACCTTTAATCTGCAGCTGTGAATGATTCCCAAAATACTAGAATATGGCCTGCAGGCCACTACAACCCCAAATCCAAGCAGGACAGAGCAGGAATAAAACCAATAAATTCACATTCAAGGCCTGGCTTCCCCTTCTCTGGTAATGAATTAAAATCACTCCAGGAACCTGAACCAGACACTCCATAAAAAAAAGGAGTCAGTCTGCAGCAAAGACACAAAAATAACCTGCAAGAACATCATCAGGTAATTAGTGAAGCTCAGGGAGTTCGTGGCAAGGATGGGATCTTCGGGAGAGGAGCTTTCCCAGCAGCGGCACCGCGGCGCTGCGGCCAGCAGAGGGGGGCTGGAGCTCGGGAAAGGCTCCACCTGGAATCCCGGCAGCGCCGAGCTGGGAAAATCCCGATTTCCCGACCCCTCCGGCTGCTCAATCCACCAGGGAACGGGAGCAAAGGGGCTGCGACTCGCTGTCAATCAGCTGCTGGGTGCTCACAGCCGAACACATCACTTTTAGGGCACCCAAATGGGGTATTTTAGGGCACCCAAAGAAGTTACTTTTAGGGTACCTAAATGGGTTACTTTCAGGATACCCAAACAGGTTATTTTAGGGCACCCAAAGAGGTTATTTTAGGGCACCCAATTAGGTTGCTTTTACAGCACTCAAGCAGGTTATTTTTAGGGTACCCAAGCAGGTTGGTTTTAGGGCACCTGAACAGTTACTTTTAGGCTGTGGAAAGGTGTAGCAGCCAAGCTGCCCCAATGAACCAGGCTGCTGATGCCAGGAAAGTCCAGGATACTGAAGCTCCTAGACCCAATCCTTGTCTGTCTGACTGGATGTGAGCCACTGCATTGAAAGGATCCACCTTAAAAGATTAAAAATCTTCCTGTATCTGCCTGAAGTCACCTTTTCCCTCTAACTATTTTTAAGGCTATATTAAGATCAAACTATCAAACCTTCTCCAACAGCCAATGCCTTTTGCTGTTAAAAACACGTTAAAAACAGGATCTGCTGGAAGATAGGAAGCACTGGAGAAAAGGAGCTTGGGGGGCCCTTGTGGCTCTGCACAACCCCCTGACAGGAGGGGGCAGCCGGGGGGGTCGGGCTCTGCTCCCAGGGAACAGGGACAGGAGGAGAGGGAACGGCCTCAGGCTGGGCCAGGGGAGGCTCAGGTTGGACACCAGGAGCAATTTCCCCATGGAAAGGGAGGTCAGGCCTTGGAAGGGGCTGCCCAGGGAAGTTTGGAGTGCCCATCCCTGGAGGTGTCCAAGGAGTGCCTGGAGGTGGCACTCAGTGCTCTGGGCTGGGGACAAGGTGGGCATCGGGCACAGCTTGAACTCATCTTGGAGATCTTTTCCAATCTAAATGATCCTGGAATTCTGTGATATGAACTTGCAAAGGCAGAGGTCACCTTCTGTGACCAACAAGAGCTTGCCATTACCATTAGAAGCTTTACCAGGAGATGTCAGAGAGACATCTCAGAGAGAAGAAGTGGTGGGATTCCACCAGAGCAATGAAACAACCACCCAAAGATGGTTGCAAAAACGTTCTCTGCAAGGTTCCTTTGCAGAACTGACATTTCCAGAACTGCTTTTATCAAGGCCAGAGAGAAACCAGTTGCAGCACATTCACGGCAATACCTTGAATAAAAAGGATTCCTGTAGGAATGTCATAAAGAATCTGTAACATGCAGGGATCAATGGGACACAAACCCCCAGATGTTTGCAGATGACATCTGGAGAGAAAAGCACAAAGCCTTCAGCCAGAGGGCCAAGGTTTTTATAAGAAAAAAAGTTATTTTTTAATCAAGATGAAAAAGAGCAACTCCAAGAGAAAGAACAGGGAATTTGTTTAGCACAAGAGACCCAGTCTAGAGCAGATGATCTGAGCCACCAGCATGAAGACCTCAGCTGGATCTGGCTGTGCAGATAAAATCAGAAGTGCAGTGAGAAGACAAAAAGCCTCTGAGAGTCCCCACAGAGGCTCACACAGAACATCCACTCCCACCAGGAACCTGTGAGGAGAACTCTTGATGGGACTGGGTGATGGGAGAAGCACAAGAACTCGAGGGAGGCAAGAGGCACAGGAGGCAAGTACTCAGAAGACTTCAGAAAGTTGGCCACCATCAAAGCCAAGAACACTGATCCTAAAGAATTGTGTTGGTGGTGCAAAGACAGCTCGATTGCCATGACCAAGGTGGCCAGCTGATCATTTCCTCCCACGGATAAGGTCCATACAACCTAAAATTCCTTGAGTTTGTTTCTAAAGTGCCTTGAAACATTTAAGGTGCAACTTTTCTTGACTGACCAACCTCATTGTAGAAGTTCTGGGAGACCTTTAACCCAAAAAAACTCACATAAAATGCCTTTGGTAGATTCTCAAGCTAAATATTATTATATAGGAGATTTCCTCTTCCTATTGGATTGGCTCTTGGGAAAGGAAACCCATCCTTGGCCAGCTCCATTCACTTTGCCCCAGTCTCTGGAGATCTCCAAACCCTGGCATCCAACATCCCGGCACTTGGTTTGACCATTCTCATCCTCTCTAATCCTTCCCTCCTCCTCCTAAAGTGTCTTCCTACAGCACCAGAGCATCTCTTGATAGTACTGAAGAGTTTTCTACCTAAAACATCTTGAGCAGCAAAACACTTCATCTCCATGCTCTTTAGTGAAACATTCCTCATCAATCTGCACCAAATTTTCAAGTTCTGACTTAAAGCTTCTGGATTTTAAGCTTTGGAACCCATCTGCCCTCATGTCTCCACAACTGGGCTGTGGAATTTTCAAAAACCAACAGAATTCCCAGTTATCCAGAGCAACAGCAGCTCTTGTGGCTCCTGGCACTCTGAGTTAGGGAGCTCTTTCAGCAGTTCTACCTACTGAAATAAAATATCTTTTGTGTAAACTTCTACATTCCATTTACACAAACCAGTGACTCTGCAGTAAAAAACTGTCCATTTGAAGAAGTAATAAAGCAATCAGATAATAACAAACAGCACAAAAATTTTAAAAACAGTTATTATTTTAAAAAGAGCTTTTCACAGCTCTCCACTTGGCCAATCTTTCTCTCCCCGTATTTAAAAAAATGTTACACAAGTAGAATAATCATGATAAATACGTTCCAGAAGTTTAGAAACAACTTCAGAAACTTACTTTTGAAGTTGCAGTGTATATATAGACACACACACATATATTTAAAATTTAAGTATTTTTAAATATATAGTTGTATATTAACTCCATCCTCACAGAGTCAGGAGTTTATTAGTTTAAAAAAAAAAAACCCTACAAGAATAAATACCCTGATCCTGTAATTTTTGGTTGTATAATATATGGATGGAGAGGGACTTTTCCCAAGGGTTTAGAGTGACAGGACATGGGGGGAATGACCTTAAACTGCCAGAGAGCAGGGTTAGATGGGATATTAGGAGGGAATTGTTCCCTGAGGGTGGGGAGGCCCTGGCACAGGGTACCCAGAGAAGCTGTGCCCCTGGATCCCTGGAAGTGTCCAAGGCCAGGCTGGACAGGGCTTGGAGCACCCTGGGAGAGTGGAAGGTGTCTCTGCCCATGGCAAGGGTTGGAACTCGATCTTTAAAAGTCCCTTCCAGCCGCAATGATTGCACAGTTCTTGACGTTTCAAGAATGCCCAGATGTAAAAGGAGCTTCCCCCCCGTACCTGGTTTGTTAATGGGAGTGGCTGCTCGAGCTGGTCAGCGTAGGATAAGGCCGAGACCTGCTGGTCACTGATGTTCTGCTGCCGCCGGTCACTGTACTGCTGATGCGAATGGGACATCTGTCCAGCCATCTGAAGGCCAGCAGCATGGAATGAAAACGATGGTGCAAGCCGAACAGATGAAGGTTTGCATGCTGAAGTCTCTCCTCCTGCAAAGACAAGGTGAGGGTTAAGCAGCTGATGGGTTGAAAATCTTGCCCTGTGTTCAGGATCTCGGAGCTCATCAGCACCGAGTGGTTGTCGCACACAGGAGATTCCATAGGGAGTGATCCCAGAAATCATCCTCAGGGAAAGGTTATCTACTGGGATGGACAGGAAGGCTGGACAGGGACTTCTCACAAGGACAAGGGGGAATGGCCTTAAGCTGAAGGAGGGCAGGGATAGATGGGATCTTGGGAAGGAATTGCTCCCTGGGAGGGTGGGCAGGCCCTGGCACAGGGTGCCCAGAGCAGCTGTGGCTGCCCCTGGATCCCTGGCAGTGTCCAAGGCCAGGCTGGAGCAACCTGGTCTGGTGGAAGGTATCCCTGACCATCAGAACCCAATCCTGAAAGGTCCCTTCCAACCCAAACCATTCCATGACTAATCCTGAGCATCCCTTTCCTCACATCCCCACCTGGGTGTCGTAACTCAGTCAGAATTTGACAGGGTTTATTCCAAACACACGAATTCCATGTATGGATTCCACAAAATCCAGGAAAACACACACAAGTTCTGCCTTTCTGGGTTGCTCC
The DNA here is from genome assembly GCA_013397115.1 of Edolisoma coerulescens. NCBI lineage: Eukaryota > Metazoa > Chordata > Aves > Passeriformes > Campephagidae > Edolisoma > Edolisoma coerulescens. Next base: position 456,397 of record VWZW01001437.1, read on the forward strand.
CAGCAACTTTCTGGACTCACTGTACCAAAAGAAAGGAAAATCCAGTGTCCAGCCTCAGCAGCTCATCTTCATTTGGGGATAAGGTTTAGGGGCGATGATGGTGGTGTTGGGGTGATGGTGGGACTGGATGATCCCAAAGGGCTTTTCCAACCCCAGTGATTCCGTGAATCCCTGATTCCCTGTCCCCTCTGTGTTTACGCCTCCCTACAAAGTGCAGCAAACAAAGAGCAGCTGCAATCTGAAAGCAAAATTATCACTAAAGAATAAATTTAGAAGGAAGGTGTTAAACAGCCAAGCACCTGACCAGCAAAGGGAAATCCCCATTTCCTTTACAGTCCAAACCTTGCAAGAAAATACAAGCACCAGAAAACAGTAGATGAGTACAGCCAAGATTCGGCTTTCTTAAAAATAACTATGTCAAAAGAAAAGTCAAATACTGAAATTGATATTGCACCATTGACTCAGCAGCTATCAGGGCAACAGAAGAACTGCATGGATGAAATCAAGCCCCATTTTACATTGATTATATTAAAATATTAACCATTTTAAGTTAACATTGCACAGAAAATTACTTTTCACTCTTCTACAAAATGTCCATTAAAAACTGAGAATCAGAGTTAATCTTCCATCTCTACAACTTGGTGAATTTAGTGAACATTTCCTTTTCAAGATTCACTGAACACTCCTGTAAGAATGGCTGAACATATGTAAGACATCATCCAGTATCTCTACTTTCTGCTCTTTTAATTTCTGAGGTTCTGCTTAACCTGAAAAAAAATCATAATCTCACTTAGCAACATCATGGTGACTGAAGTAAAAGTCAAAACAATATTTAAATCAGAGAGTCAAAAATACCACTAATTCTAAAGTGTAGAGCCAGTTACTTTCAAAGGTTTCTATCTTGTATTTTTTTACCTCAGGCCACAGGTTTTCAATAGACAGATACCTGGCCAATTACATAACTTAATAAAAACAGATTTTATTTTAAAAAATTCTGCCCTTCCATGTGTTCCTAAAAAAGCAGAAAGCTCATATATATAAACCCAAAAAATCCTGGCACTGTGGGGCTCTCATTTACAGTTTGACTTCATAGGATCTTCTGACACTCCAACAATCACAACAAATCTGAGGATAAACTGAATCATGCACTACACACATTGAAAATAAAGTAAAAAAGGAAAGCAAGGGAGTGTTAGAAGTGTAATTATCCCACAAAACAACAGTTGTAATTTGATGTTTTGGTTCAGCTGGAAACTTTTCATGCTTGTAGACTTCTGCCCTCCCAAGTCCACCTGCATCCAAATCCATGGATTTTAAATTTTAGTTTAACATTTTTTGGAATTTGCTGTTTGTGACTAACAAAGAGGTCCCTGTTGGCTTGGAGGGGAAGCCCACAGCAAATGTGATGCCATGAACCCAAACTGTGTCCAACAAGAACCTTCTTAAACCAGGAACACGAATGGTTTCACAGCAAATCTCAGAAAAAGGGACACGATTAGAGCCTGAGCAGAGCCTGATGACGTGAAGGATGACAAGGAGATGGATGGGAATTGGCCAACTCATCCCCGTGTTCCCATCCCAAATGGAAAAGCATTTTAGTCATCTCCTAAATGGGACCGACCTCACCCACGTCAGCAACGAGCAACAACCACCTGGGTCAGAAGTTCAGGACCTGTAACCACAAGGATGAGCAGCCAAGTAATTCCATCTCTCCAACTTGTCCCTGTCCCTGCAAGGAAGGCACTGGAGTTCACAGCCTTGTGCTGGAAGCAGCCCTGGCCACCAACACAAACAAGTTACGCTCAGCTCTGTGCCCTGATGAAATCACTGCCCTTGCCTCATCCCAGACTTTGCTCCTGACACCTGCAATCCTATCCCAGGACATCTAATCCCAAGAGAACACTCCTAGAAACACCCAGTGACACGTTAGGAAGAAAGGAGGGGGGAGAGAAGGATTGGTTAGAATAGAAATCTTGACCTCCTTTAGTTTTAGGTCGAGGAGTCGCTCCAGAAATAGGGACATTTGTGCACACCCATTAATTGAGGCTCACAAAGCCTCTGGTGGCTCAGAGATTGCTTTTTGGCTCATCTGGAGAGCTCCAGACATCCAAAAAAGTCAGGGATCTGCTGACCACCAGGGCAGGACTAAAATCCACCGGCACTTGTTACCACACCACATCCAGAACTTCCACAGGACAGAAATATCTATGAACAAGGTGTAGTCAATCATCGATTTTCCTTCTTAACCACTTCGAGTTCAAGTGATCACACCTCGTAAAGCACCTTGGGAGGAAAATGAAGTAAAAAAAACCCCAAAATATATGCCAAGATCTTTAAGCATGAAGCCCATTAAGGGAAGAGATTATGGACTGGGAGTGGGTAGAATTCTCTTACCTAATGTTAGTTCAGGGAAGGCATAAAAATACCCACCTGGATGTGTATTTGCACTCAAAAGAGGCTCACAGCTCAGAACTCTCTGAAAATAGACACACTGCAAAAATGGATTCCCTCATCAGAAAGAAGAAGGTTTATTTCTTTAAAGTATCATCTCAACACAGTGGAAGAAGTTCAAGAATAAATTTATTTCTTTGGTGAGGATGGAAAATACTTTTCTCATTCAAAATAGCTGTGTTTTAAATGGATTTTATTTCAATGGATGTTTTGGGTTCTCCCCATCCCTGGAAGTGTCCAAGGCCAGGCTGGATGAGGCTCTCAACAACCTGGGATGGTGAAGTTAGGGTGGAACTGGATGATTTTAAGGTCCCTTCCAACCCAAACCATTCTGGGATTTTATGATTTTTCCAAGCAACAAAGAAATTATTAACTCAAAGCATAAAAAATATTTGAGATGATGGTTACTGAGGAGTCTATAAATGAACTACAATTGGTGTAATACTGGAAAAATTTGTGCAAAATTTTGCATAGATGTTTAAGAACTCCCCGTATTTTCTCAAGATTCAATTCCCTCCCTCATCCATTTGAGATCCTGTAATTCCCATTTTGACATCAGTCCACATAACTCATTTAGACATTAAACCTCCTCCCAAACAAAGTACCTTAAGGTCACCAGGTGGTGAAACACATCCCTGGCCCTCTCCTTTCAGCTACAGCGAGGCACAAACATTCACTGACTGATGGGGAAGAGCTGCAGGTGACTGAGTGATCCCAACAGTGGATCATCAATCCAGAAAAATTGTGTGGATTGTGGCCAAAGCCCAACTGGCCACAGGACTGGGCAACCTCCAAAGGTCTCTTCCAGCCTCAACATTTCCATATTTCTGTGCCACAAAAGTCAGCACAAAGTGAGATTTCCCTCTGGATCAGGAGTTGTTAGAGCAGCTCCTGTGTCGGGTGGGACTGCACCTGCAAATCCCAACAGTAATTCCAAGGTTTCTTTGCATTCCTGTCACCCAGCTCTTTAAAGATCTACTTTGCTTCTCAAAGCATCTTTGTGACTCTCTTTGTCCCTCTGTCACATTTCTACCCAAGTGTTCTACTGAGGTGTATTCACAGTGAAAGATAAAAAAGGAGGCAAAGTCAGACAAGAATCATTAGAGCGTTAAAAAAAAGTGACATTTCCTTAATAGGTCTTCCTACTGCTCACCTCACAATTAAAAATTAGCCCCTAAAAAGCACCACTGTGACAGTTTGGACCCTGTGAGTGATGCAAGTTTGCCTTCAGGACTGACAAAAGCATCTCCCAAGTGCAGCAGCAGATCTCGGTTCCGTGACACCGGGAGATAAAGAGTTATCTTGCTGATAACAGAACCTTTGCAACAGCCTTAAAACACTTCCCTGCCTGCTGATTCTTGTGCAAGATGAAGCAGGTAAAAGCAGTGAAAGTCCCATCAGCATTTATTCCATACTTCTAAAAGTTTAAATGCACTAATTCCCTAAGTTTGGAAGTGTTCAAAGCCAGGTTGGACGGGGCTTGGAGCAACCTGGGATAGTGGAAGGTGTCCCTGCCCATGGCAGGGGGCTGGAATTAAGATGATCTTTAAGGTCCCTTCCAACCCAAACCATTCCATGATATCAGGCTGAAGCGTGAAACTTCCTTTGAACAATTCATTTTCCATTCTCTTTGCCTTGCTAGAACTTTTCTTCCTTTTGTTCAACATTTTCCCTCTAAAGATTATTGCTTTGACCCAAAATGTTTCGAGCTTCTTTCCCCTCGTCTCCTTCCTGTCCCACCCTCCCTTTTCCATGTTTGGGTCATTCACATGTGCAGATATTTGCTCTATCCCCTCTCAGGGCTATGTTGGCAGCTGAGTGAGAACCTGCCAGAAACACGACCAGAGGATAAAAGTGTGAAGTCTCTCGTTCCCCAAAAAGGGTGTTCTCCTTCCCACACTCAGAGTTCAAGAGCTTGTGGGCCCCACACCACAGACCAAACACGGTTCTTACTGCACAGGACAGGTTCAGACTTCAAATCTTTTTATTTCCAACCCCTGCTAAGGGGGCACAGGTGAAGGCAAGCACTTCTTGTTGCTTTTTTCTGTATTTAAATTAGCGAATGTGAAAGCAGCCCAACGTCCCCTCCAAGAAAACCCCGTGTTAGCTGAGGAACTGTACAACCCTCTTCCTTCATGTGACATCCTTCTTTTTTCTTGCAAAATTAATTGTTTTGCAAAGTTCTGGTCAACTTCATTTTTCAAAATCTCTGCTTGGAAAAGCTCTCAGCATCCATGAGCACTGAGATACCTCAGCTACTGAAGAGTGTCTGGGAAAGGGAGACTGATCCCTGCACTGCTCTAACACCCAACCACCTCTGTGCTGTATTAGCACATCCCAAAACAGACAGGGAGCAATTAGCAACGAGCACTTGGATCTGAGAACTCTCTGTTCAAATAAACCCACCCTGAAAACAAGTCAGACCTACCAGAGTTCTGCCTGAGCATCACAAATGTCAGCCACGGGGGACTGGAGAGTTTAGAACAACCATCTTTCAGGCAACAAACAAATGCCAACCTGAACTCTGAGTGAACTTCTGCAGCCCTGCTCTGCCCATTGTCCCCACGCACGGGGTTTGCAGCGACTGCATGAGAACGTGGGGGTACAGGGACCTCACTCTGCTTGGTCTGGAATGGGAAAAGCTGAGAGAACCCAGGGAAAAGCTGAGAGAACTCAGGGAACAAAGGGAAATTACCTGCGGCAGCTACTGGAGAACAATCCCGTTATAAATATCCCACACCAGTTCCTCCTCTGGAGGAACTTTATTCTTGTGGGGCAATTATTAAGAATGGGTGCTTCAGAAGTTATCCTACAATAACTATTCAGCCAACTTCCCTGTACACAAATGCCAAACGCTGCTTTCCCTCGGAGCAGAATGAAGCCCTAAACTTAGAAACAACCCCCCTGTCCAACCCCATTCATGGGCCAACACACCCACGGACTCCTCCTGCTCCTGCTCCTCCCCGCTGGCTGGAGCTGCAGGGAGGACACGGTGCTCAGGAGGGGACATCAAACTGCTGGGTGCCATCTTTTCCCAGCCTGGAGAAAAAGTAGAGTAGGCCAAGAGCAGGTTCAGGAACTGTGCTGCCACTGCTGTGCCTGCCTTGGCTGCTTTCTTCCCTGGATGAGCTGCGGCAGGAGGAGGACTTTGGGCAGGACTTGTGGCCTGTGGCTTTTGTGCCATCAGAGGACACCAGTTCCCTTTCCTGGAGAAAAACTGGGGCTCAGACCTGTGACAGGGAAAGATTGTGGGAGATATCTTAAAAAAAAAGCCACTTCAAAGATGTGGTACCAGAAGGACTGAATGTTGCTACTCGTTGTAATTCTCCCACTACAAGAGAAAGAAGTTTCTAAAACTCCTTTAATCCACTGGCAACACTATATAAATCTCTGTTTCATTAACTTATAAATATGACTTTTGTGTACACTCTGGAGAATCTCAGAACTGAGAAAATGTTGTGAAAGTGAAACCACTTTTTTTTAAAAAATGAAGCCCAAGATTGCCAAAATTCTCAGCTAAAACCTACAGGAAACACAAGCACTCTTAACTTTCAAAGTCAAAATTAAGCTCTGTGAGACCTCTACTTTTCCATTTCTGCCCTAGAGAAGCAGCTGCTTGAAAGCACAGCTAAAAATCACCTGTAATTCCACAAGGAAACAGGGAGCACTGAACCTATGGACAGGCCTACAAAGGACTGAATGGACTGAAAAACCACTAAAATGAAGAGTACTGTGCCCAGAAATTAGGAAAGGCCAGAATCCTTGCCCAGCTTTAATTCAGTGCCTCCATGTCAATAAGTTATGATTCTGTTTAGCTCCATGAATGCCCTGTTTGTTTTAGGGGGCAGAATGGAAGCAGCGCTCCCTGAATAGGTGGCCATACAATAGATCTTTTTATTTTCATTGTGTTTAACATAATATCCCTCGACACTCTTCAGACTGTGCTCCAAATAAAATTATTCCTGGCTGCATATATATTCTATAGGGTGGTCATTGTTTTTGCATCCTCGGAATTCACAAACAATCATTTCCTTCTGCAGCGTTCTGGATTTTCTCCTGTTCTGCAGAAAAACAGCGAGGCACGAGATAAACACAAAAGGGCTCCATAATTTCAATTTCTGTAATTCAGGACTTCGCAAGGACAAGGAACACATCCTAGCAGGTAAATCTCTGTTTTACAGAGCTCCACAGAGGAGCAGCTTTACAGGTTAGGGGGAAAAAAAGCTGCTTTTTGACACACTGCCCCCATGGGATCCTCCAAGAGAGGATATCCCAGGATTTAGAGGGGAAACATTCTCAACCGAGCATCTGTACCCACTCCAACAGAGTTATTACTGAGGGTTTTCCCCTCTTCTAATATACAGCTAAAGTTCTTCCCAAGTTTTCCTGCCACACTGGAACTCTGTCCAGCTCCTCTGGAGCACTGGCCAAACTCAAGTACTTTGGCTGGTGATTCACCCTGACGTGTATTTATTTATTTTAAGACAAATGAGGGAGTGAAACAATATCTAAGCAGTCACTACTTAATTATTGAATATTTAATAACCCGTATTTCAAGAAGAGGCCTAACATTTGCTTTAAAACTGACAAATAAAAATTATCCAAATCCTCGTTTTCCAGAGGTCACCGATGCTGGTGAAAATGAGCCAAGGTTGAGGTTCTGAGGCTTCTTTTTTCTCTTCCCTTACAAATTTACGTGCTTTTTATGATTTTATGCAGTTATTCTAAGGTTTATAATTTTTCTGACTGAATGAAAGGCCTGCCATTTAAAAAGAGGAAATACAAAGGAGAGGAAAAACGGAGATAAACTTTTTTTTGTCATCATGGTGAAAGTTCAAAGAATCACAGAAATATCAGGGTTGGAAAAGACCTCCAAGATCATCAAGTCCAACCTTGGACCGAACAAACGTAACAGCTTTAAAGCAGAAATAAAGATTGAAGTCTGAATATTATTCCAAACACAGGTTTTCCAACAATTACTTAAGTACAACTACTTCTGCATATTTAATCTTGCTCCAAGACCCACACCTGTCCCTCAGTTCCGAGTGAAAACCACAAATACAAACAGAAAACAAAAAGTTCTGTCAAATTCGGTAAATAAGGAGAAAAACCTTTTACAAACCACAGTAATCTCCTAATACAGGAGAAAATTAGGGACACAAAGTTTAAATTGACATGATTTTATCCCTTAAACATACTATAAAAGAACCTCTAAACTCACTCTTCAGAAGGCTTCAAGCAAACTCCAAGTACCCACAATTTATATTAAATCTAAGTTCCTGGTTCTAGAAATCACTAAGTTTCTCTATGAAAAGGTTGGCTTTATTCAAGAGAAATTAAATTTCCCTCTGCTGAACCTAAAGTTTTCTGAAGCGTTCAGAAAACAGTCAGAAAATTAAAATTCCACTGAAGTAAAAATCAGATTTAATCAAAAATCTGCTGGTGACAGGAATTTCCACCATTACCAGTAAATGCCAGGTGGTATCAAACCTCAGATACATATTGATACTTATGGTAAAGGGAAGGGGAAAAAAAGGGAAAAAATAGCCCGGAATGTAGCTGCATTTACTCAATTAAATAATTCATTAACCTTACACTCAGTTTTACCGAGTTGGAAGGAGGGAATGTGAGCAGTTATGGAAAGAAAACCCAGGAATTGGACACTAAGGAAGACAGAGGGAGGGAGTGGGGAACAGCACTGAAGAAGGTAAAGTGATCCATGACTGAACAGGAGAAAAAGCTGGTTGGGAAAGCAGGGAAAGCAGAAAAAAAGGGACAGATACAGATGTAGATTTAAGCAACAGAATATATTTTAAGCTTAGACTCCCCAATATTCTTAGGCAGGAATGATATTTAGGACAGAAAAAAAACAGGACTCGACTTACAGCTGAGGAGGGGCTTGGGTTTTGGTGTGGGGTTTTTTGTCGGGGGGAAGGTGGGATGTGACTACACCATTTTTGAAAGGTGAGTGTGTGTTCCAGAAATTACGCTAAAGAATTATCAGGTTCAGATCCTGATCTCGGGCAGCGAGAAGGGGCTGACATGCGAGGTGAGCGTATCAGCCTTCCGCAGCCGTGCTTTCTGCGGGAATCTGGCTACTTGAAGGCATTTTATTTTAAAAAAAAAATTGAAAAAAAAATAGCAATAAAATAGGAATAAGGCTTAGTTGCGGGTGCCCCATGCCTGGACGCGCTGAGGGGCTCGCAGCAGCCCGGTGTGAGGCGCCGCGGGTGCCTCGCACCGCCCAGGCCCGCGCGCCGGCTGTGAGGGGGAGAAGGCGATCCCGGCGCTCCCCTCAGCGCATCCGCGGCTGCCGCAGCGCGCCCCAGCAACAGCGCCTCATTAGCATAGCCCACCCCGGGCCGCGCCGCGCCATTGGCCCGCAGCGCCGCGGCGCCGGCCAATGGCGGCGCGCTATGCAAATGCGGGCGCGCAGTTGCCAGGGCAGAGCTGGCGCGCGCCGGCCAATGGGCGCGGGCTCCATAAACAAGGAGCGCGATTGAGCTTTGTCACATTCGCCGGGCGCTGTTAACACTTTCCAGTTTAGGGCGAAATTAGCTCCATCTCCCGAGGATCAGGCTCATGTTCTACATTTCACCCCCACAGCAAGGGCAGGGCGGCGCAGCCATGATACACGGGATTACGGATAAACGCGCCCGCGTTAGGATTTCGCCTGCCCGGCTCCGGGACGCCTTCATCCAGGGCTGGGATGCTAAAGATTCCCCCAACGCTGCCGGGTGGGAGCTCGCCCGGCTGGAATTCTTCCCGGGGCTTTAAAAAGCTCTAAAGTTCCCTGTCGCTGCCTTAGGCAGGTCACCTCCTAAAATTACTGTGTCAGGCTACTCCTGTCCTTCCCTTTTTCCTTCCCTTTCTCCAAGGATCCGAATTTAATGTTTCGTTGGTTTGGGTTTAACCCTAAAGACACAACATCCTTTATTATTATTATTATTATTATAATTCGCCCCCCCCCGACAGATTTTAAGCAAATGAAATTTCAGCTCATTCCACCGCCGCTAACGACTGAACATGAGCGAAGCTGAAGCATCCTACGAGAAATAAGCAGATTTTTTTTTTCTTTTGACCGATTTTAAA